>PJAC01000008.1:1619732-1632319 GCA_003671435.1 Berkeleyomyces basicola | reverse complement strand
ACTGGCCACTACTACCTGTGATGATTGAGGCCGAGAGTGAGGCCCAGGGTCCTCCAGGAGGCGTGAGTGTTTGAGGCCGAGGTTAGGGGCTGCATAGCTGAAGCTGCTTTCAAATGAAGCCTGGCCAGTTCGTAGCATTGCGCTCTTCCACTTGCTAGCCTCACTGGCCGATGGTTCGACCCCCGATGGAAGCCGTCGTGACACCAGCTGATAGCGCTGAGAGGCGATGAGCGTGACCGTTCCGAGACGCGGATGGCGTCAACGGCAATCATACTTCTCACCATGGCCCACCTAAGACGTCCTGCTGGAACTGTCGACTTGGGTTCCGGGGCGCCTACACTTTCGGTCCTATAGGGACTGTTATTCCTCGGAAAATACCTTTTCTTGCCAGAGCATGTTCCATTAGAAGAATTCTTCGAAAGTTTGAGCAGGAATGCCCGAACCAATCCTGACGGGGATACGACAGAGATGAGTGAACCTCAGTGATATACTTGCGCAAGTTGGTCCCATGCGGTGTCATGGCCAAGGTCCGACATCAAAACCAGCACGGATTGACAGAGCGATGGGAGGGAAATGCAATGCTATATTGGTTGCTATTGCTAAGCGCAACCCCACCAGCACCAGCACCAGCGGCCCCGCTCCTACCGAGCCTACTTCTGATCTCCGAGTTTCGAATTCAACACTGCCGATCCCACGATCCGCATGCACAACTCCTGCCTTTTTCAGCGACGGTCAATTCCACTGCACTGATGCCGACGAGCTGGAGGAACTTCAGGAATGTGCTATAATCAGGGCGATTCATCTGAGGGTAATGTTCACTTCATCCACCGGCTGTGAATCGTTCTTCTCCAGCTTAGTGATGATGTTGTGCGTCTATCCGAAAACGGACTGGGCCTGCCAATCCTTCTCTTGGGAGACAGCTGATGCAACTTGAGGATGAGGACATTGATGTCGACCGAGGAAATGGAAATGCGCAAATGCTCAACACCATAATGAGAATTTGGACTCTACGTTTAACAATCTGACGTTGAGGATTCCGACGAGTCCCCATTGCCTGTCTACTCATGTTTCCAGGGAGGTGCTATCGAGACCGGTTGCTGCTTCTATTCCTGATTCCGAGATTGAAGACACCATCCAGAATACTTCGGGTTCAGCCCAACTCCCCTTACAAGCTCCATAAGGTCTGCATCTTGAAGAACGGTGCCTTTTACTGCACGGACGAACTTGTGGATGCCGAAGCGTTATACAGCTCTCTTTCCGATTTCGAGAATGCGGTGCTTGCTGTGAGTACCGTTCGACCTACCATCCCCCACCGAAACTGTCGCCGATCCCTTCAGAAACCCAATTGAAGTCCTCTCGACCCAATTGACAAGGCATGAAAGAGCAGAGTTGTGCATGCGGATTGTGGATCCGGCATGTTGAATTCGAACTCGAGATCAGAAGTAGGCTCGGTAGGGAGCGTGGCGCTGGTGCTGGCTGCTGGTGGGGTTCGCTTAGCAATAACGCAACCATTAGGCAATTCATCCTCCCCCATTCCTGTCACATCCGTGCTGGTTTTGATGTCTCGACCATTGCCACGAGCGAACCGCATGGGACCAACTTGCGCAAGTATATCACTGAGTTCACTCATCTGTCGATCCTCCTTCAGTTGGTTCGGGCATTCTGCTCAAACTTCGAAGAATTCTTCATGGACATGCTCTGGAAAGAAAAGGTATTTTCCAGGAGATAACCGTCCTCATGGACCGAAAGTGTAGGCGCCCGGAACCCAAGTCGAAACAGTTCCAGCAGGACGTACTAGGTGGCCATGGTGAGAATTATGATTGCCGTTGACGCCATCCGGTCCCGAACGGTCACGCCTCATCGTCTCCTCTTCATCATGCGCTATCAGCGGGGCGAACAGGCTCGTCATCGGGTCGGAACCATCGCCAGTAGGCGAGCAGTGGAAGCGCTAATGCTAGAACTGGCAGGCTCATCGAAGCAGCTTCAGCTATGGCAGCCTAACCTCGCCTCAAACTCACAGCCTCCTGGAGGACCTGGGCCTCACTCTCGCCTCATCAATCACAGTAGTAGTGGGCCAGTCTTGAAGACACACTGGTAGTGGGAGTTCGACTGTCTGGTCATTGCTGTTGAACTCTTGGAATTGAAGGAGTGCCAGTCCGTCAAGTGGTAGCAGCGCTGCTAGTGGTGGTGTGGTGTTAGCAGGAGTGCTAGCCAAAGTGAAGCTGGAGGAGATGCCAACTGCGCTGGTCGGACTGTCACTAGTGGGCGGTGGTCACGCCGACCGGCACCGATTGACGGAGGCCAATAGTAGCAACCTTCATGTTGAAGATTAAGTAAGCCGATTAAAGTATATGTTGAGGGAAATCGGAGTGAAGACCGAAGAATGAGTGAGCTGGTGAAGACAAGAAACAAGATAGAACCACAATCATACTCGGAATGGGCTCTTAAATAGAGATCCTCAGTCGGTCTGGTCTCTTCGTCTTTTGACGCCTCGACCATGCCAATGATCCGAGTTTGAATGATGCTGTCGTCCCATTTGACCGAAGATACTCACTAAAGCCAAAAGAGTTCTTCATCTAGCCTCCCCACAAGATAGCTCATCACTACCAGACATTGCGTAGAAGGTTGGAAGTTCCACTTAGTTTTCATGGCATAGTTGGACCAGGCCTAATACTCGGAGTCCGGCGCAATATCGCGTCATGGGCAGGACAGGCGTATGAATAGTTTCCCCTCCTCCTATCAATTAGCGACCTTGAGAGGCCGAAAACACAAGGAGAGAACAATCATGCACTCGTCCATCTTCACTTTCACTACTTTTAGTGTGGTTATAAGCCCGGCGCTTGAATGTTTATTTTACCCATCGTAATTCCCCTATGCGATGCGAGTCGGATTAGGAGGTGACACGGAGTACAAGGCGCTTCAAGCGACTACTGTCGTATGCCGAATTCAAAACTTTAACCGACCGAGATTTCTTCGGTTAAGACCATGCCAAGCGCGTGCTTCCTAGCTGCGTTTCTTGGGTGCTGTCCTAGTCTCTATCTTGCCCCCGTTCGGATGACAATCGGCAAAGTGAGAGACAGTACTACATGAGGGTAAGTATACCTGAGGACCTAAGCGCATAGCCCTTCATATGGGGAGATCTGACATGATGTGCCGCAGTCCTTGATCCTAGGCAACTCCCACTGCTTGCAGAGCCGCACGTCGAAAACTCGGCCTACGTTTTTGCCGTTTGCTTCAATGTATATTAGAAACTCTGATCTGGCTGCAGGAATACAAACTGTCAGACAGACTGAAGTTTGTCCCTGTGGGTATCCGCAAGCATGTATGTATATCGAGGGACAATACATATTGTAGCAGCTATACAACCATCTACAATATGTCTATGGCCTGTCAAGGATTTGCCCTAGCCTAAGCTCCAAGGAAGAACCTGCTTCTAATTTTCCCATCTTTCTCGATTATTCTCGACCTTCCTTCACATCGGCCTTGCGGTCTTCACTACTCGACGCATTGTTCACTATACAACCAGGCAAAGCAGCGCTTTGATTGGCCGCTTTTTCTAGACGGTCTAGCTAACTTGAACCCAGATACCGGCTTCCAAACATTCGGCTTTGTTTTTCAACACAAAAAAGCACACAGCGGTACTTTTGCCCCTGGTTCCGGCCGCTACTTGAAAAAGAATGGATGATTTGTTCTTCATGCACATATTAGGCGTCGCCCATTAACTAACTTCTGATTTGTCAATGCAGATTTCCAGTCTGAGCAACACGGACCATTCACGAACGTGAAACCCGAACGCACTCAACTCTGTTATTTCCAGGTGGAGGTTAGCTTATCCACCTAACGGGGCGTCCTAAACACAAACCGGGCTCCTAGTCACCGAATGCTCGTAGTCGTTAAAGAACAGCCACCCCAGATCACTTCTTGACCCTTCCACAACAAGTGATTGTCTGCGCCACAATACCAAAGAGAAAAAAAAAAACCAAAGAGCAGTCGCATCGTACCCCAATTGATCCAGAACACCAACATGGAAAATGCCCTGTCAGAGCCCCTGTCAGCCAGCTCCTCATGAGAGCCTCTAACTACGAGTGCTGCATTGGCCAGCCCTGGCAGCCAAGCTTCCGAACCAGCGGCTTCTTTTCCCCCGTTCCTCCGAATTTACCTGGCCATCTCTCCTCCGGACCGGAAAAAAAAGAAACATGTTTTCGCGTCTGACTCTACCTACCTACAAAGTTGATCTAAGCCGCTAGAATCAGGGCATACTCTGCCCTAAACCCAACTGACAAAACACAGAATCCTGCAGAATAAAGGTGGACCTGAACTACACCGGTCCTGGCAATGCCAAAGAACGGAAATAGTAATACCGTGAGTCGGGCTACGGGGTCGGTCACTCCAGGCTATAGAGCCAGGAGAATATTATTATACACGGCACAACTCCGATGCCGACGCCGATTTTGGTGAGGAGACTGAACAGCACCGTTTGATTATCACGATTGCGACACTGCCTGAGTTGCCACCTAACCAGCAAAGGCTACTTAACTGGTGGTGGTTCGGTCGGAAACAAAAGATTCACTGTTGTAACGTACTGATGTTGTGTCTTGACGGAACGGTATCGCCTTCTTCTTCTCAATTTGTGCAACTAGACATCTTTGTTGTCTTCATTAATTTCCAAGTTAGAGATTACAAAAATTAGGTTGACGTACTAATACTTCCGATTGTGAGTTGAGGTAAGGGTACAAGGGATGCACATGACATGTGTGTACACGTGACTTAGGAGACCCACTACTATGTATGAGATGGGAAAGCCTGCACAGTTCAGCCACATCAAGAATAGAGGGCACGCTCCGGTTCGCGATGAGAGCGTGCTGCAGTCTGGAAGACTACGCCCTCCTCAGCCCTTCATCGTGAAGCCGCAATCGCCCCCGCCTTTACTCCTCCTGGAGAACAAACGACAAGGTTAGCCGCTAGGTGGACAAGCCTGGACCCCGCTCACCCGCTGGTATCTCGAGCCAAACGCCAGCCCCTAAACTAGACTCGCCCGAACTCTTTCCCTGACTCGAGCACAAACTGCAAAGACCCAAAACTGATGCCCCCGCCAGACGGCACAACCGAACAAAAAGACAAAGGAAGGCTAGACTTCTCCCGCTCCGGAAGCCGCCGACACCCGTGGACATCTGGTGTACTCAGATGGCTCCAAGCTTGAGAGTGTGGCCGCACTTGGCTGGGGATTTGTCATCTTCCAAGGTGGCCATCTGCTGCGGAAGCGGACGCGGCTCCCTGGGGACGAACACGAGGTCTAATGAGCTGAGAATAGCCTGTTCACTGTTCGGCTTGAGGAATGGCCCTCTCGGACCCCATTGCACCTACTGTAGCCGACAATATCCTAGTGGTTCAGACAACTGCAGCGCGCTCATGACTGCTCCTCCCCGGGGCCACACCGACAGACACCAGCCAAGAACGGATCCTTGAAGTTCCACTCACTGTTGGCACTATGGCTCAACACGACAACCGCTACACCTCGAGTGCAAGTGGGGGCAAGTCCTCCGGTTCTGGGTCCTGGAACAAGGGCATTCCGCAACAGAAAAATGGCTGACACTCTTGGCAAAGGCAGGCGCGTCTCTGACTCCACCACCCGACCTCACCCCCTCCATCGCCCACGTTCACCGTGTTGGCACGGCGAAAGGCTACGCGTTGCGTATGCAGACATGAGTGGGCTACCTCAGCCCCACGTCATACAGGACCTCGGGCTCACGCGGGCCCTGAAGGCCCCCTTCGAACTGACCAAATCCTTAGAGGGACTTCTTGGTTGGCTGCTCGCGCTCGTTCCCACCACGGGGGACTTTGAAGAATACGCACCGAGCGCATGGAACCACGGCCGACTTAAGGCCACATGCTATGGGGAAACGAAAAGACCCCCTCCACTTTTCCTTCTGTTGGAAAGGCAAACGTCTGTCGAAAGGTCTTCACCAGGAGGCCCTAACACATGACAATCGACGATCAACCCTGACCACGAAACAAGGTGCACACGACTTCCGTCAGTTTGTCGAAGAAACAAATATTCTTCGTCAGATATATGCCCGTAGCCTGTAGCTGTAGCCATGTTTTTGTGGACGGTAGGAGAGAAAGCTCAGCAGGATAGCCCGCTGCTTGAGTTCCTCCCGCTCCCCAGTGTTCCGACCGGTTTATCCCCGCTTCTTCCGGGTTCTTGTACACATAACTTTTCCTTTGTTTTCCGGACCTTTCAATCATTGGAGGGATTTTCGAGGAGCCCTAGGGTGGCCTCCGAATGTCCAACGATTCCAAAGGGTCGGGCCCCCTGACCCCACAGACAGACGTTAAAACGCTAATAATATAATAATAATGTCCAAGCGCTTTGAAGATTTTGATTTAAAGATCATTAACTTTCAAGTATGTTGATTGTGAGGACTTACTTGAAGTCCTTTACGGAAGAAGTTTGATTCCGGAACGTCAGACAATATCAAGTAGATTACAGAAATAAGTGCGCGCAAGATTGTGTGTAGAAAGTAATTGCTCCTATGTATTACAATAGAGGGAAGATGAAACTGTTGTCTAGACAAGAAGACTAGCACAAAAGACATAGGAACACTGAACTTTTATGTTCAGGAGAGTTGTGCCTTCTGCCGGAGCAAGTAGAAAGAGTTCTGATCTCCGGAAGCTGTGCAATTGGGGATGTTCAGCTGTTACCGCGGAATCGGAAGGTCAGTGTTAGGACCGATGATGCAAACGGCCGACTTGACCTTACTCTGGTTAGTTCGAGTTCAAGTAACCTTTTGGGTGAGGGCGAATATGTCAGTGAAATCGTTACTTCCATTCTCTTGTTCTCCCTCTCCTCCTGCCTTTGTATCCCAGGTCGTTCGGAGACTGTGGGTCATCCATTGCACGTGCCATAGGGTCACGTGTCTCATGTACACCTGGTTGTACCTTACGCAACTCAACATAACCGATTGTTTTGGTATAGTGCTTTGGGGACATTCGTCAGGTGCTCCATTCAGCCTCATCCTTCAAGGGTTTGCGAATCCTTTAAGGGTTGACCTGGATGCACCAACATTAACTATCACAATCACGAAATCACGAAAACATGTAACTATGATAACATGGGGAGTATTTGCGAGAGATAAATGTGAGCATCTACTTAATGTCTCAGCGCCATGACGGCTGCTTTAGTTAAGCGCCTGTAGATGACTTGCAAGTGTGTGCAGTTGAAGGGCTCTTTGTTTCTACTTCTTTTTTTTATTGTTTTCTTTGGCGAAGAAGGCCTAGGACTCTTCGACTAGAGCCTGTTTTGAGCCGCCCAGTCCTTCAACATGATCCGTTGGCCTTGTCTCAAACGCCGGTTTTGGTCTCGATTCCGAGATTGAAGACACCATCAGATACTTCGAGGTTCAGCCCAACTCCCCTTACAAGCTCCATAAGGTCTGCATCTTGAAGAACGGTGCCTTTTACTGCACGGACGAACTTGTGGATGCCGAAGCGTTATACAGCTCTCTTTCCGATTTCGAGAATGGCGGTGCTGCTGTGAGTACCGTCGACCTACCATCCCCCACCGAAACTGTCGCCGATCCCTTCAGAAACCCCATTGAAGTCCTCGACGAATTGACCAAGCATGAAATCTTCCGCCACCAGACCTGTCTGATTATCGCCAAGGACTGGCTCTGTGCTACTGAGGACCAAAGAGATGGAGCTTCTGGCGCTGATGCTACTAATGAGCTCCCCCCTGTGCCCACTCTTACCTTCACCACCTCTACCCTTCCCGCCTCTGCTGTTGCTGCTCCTACCGACAACTCCGGTCTTGCTGCTCGCGACTCCAACTCTGACAAGCACAAAGCCGTTGTTTCCGGCACTGACGCCGCCTACCCCTCGGGCTCTGGTGTTGGTTCCGTTGTTGGTTCTACCAGTGGTTCCAAGCAGTTTGGCATTTCCCTGGCTGGCCTGATGGTCGCTGTTCTGGCCCTGTAAAGGAGCTCAGTGTAGATTTTATAATAACAAAACAGCCTCTGTTCTGTTCTATAACAAGTTGGTGTTGATGGTATTTCTTTTGTGTGTTTGAAAGGCTTCCAGAAGCATTTTAGAATAGAGATTGGATGGGGGGATTGGATTGTGAATCTAATATTGAACTCAACTGTTGCAGCAAGTACTCCGTCCTGTGGAGTCATTTATGATCCTATAATGCATATGTAGGTTGACTCCTGTCCTGCTTGGGGGGCAAAATACGGAATATATGTCGTACGGCGCTAGGTGCAAGATGACATGTAAGAGTTCCGTTGGTTCAGTTCTTCCTCTTCTATTCTTCTCCCTCTCTAGCTTCAATCCATCCATCGTGATAGCCATATTCAAGTACGAAGTGGGGCATCACTAGGGTTAGCACCGGAAGGCACTCACGTGATGGTAACCCCGTGCGTATACCGTACAATCCACGGTGATATTGTGAAGATGATAAAATGAAAGAATATATTAACTTAACAAAGTGAAATACCAAAACTCGCTAAAACATAAAACGTAATCATAAATCTAAGAAGATCAGAGGTAGCATCGCTTTTATACCTCTGATGGGATTCGAGAGAATCTAATATCATTGTGAGAGAGAATCAGGGCTGGGATCATGCCCTGATGATTGTTGAGAAATGGAATTGTGTATGATGACTCATCCTGGCAGCCTCAGTGGTTGAGTAACCCTAAGCGCCTCGCAACAGATATTGTGATGTTCTAAGCGCAAACATAGTAGATTGTCTTGTACTGAATGCGACTTGATGGGCAAAAGTGACCTCAGACCTCTCAATACCCCTTTAAAACAATAAAGAACAAGCTAAGACCCCTCGCCATGCTTCTGCCCCGGAATTGGACGCCTCGTGGGGCGTCCTCACGCAGCGGATCCCAAGCGGTGAGGTCGGTAGCCTAACGCGTCGAAGACGCGTTTGCGCGCTTTCGCGCCGGACGCCGAGAACACACGGCGGAAACTGAAACTTTTCCGAATCCTTCTCGAAGTGATTCGAATCCGTGCACTGCCCAAAGCCGATGGAGTAAGTACGGTCGGGCACCAGACGCGAAACCGCCTCTAAGCCCCTACAAAGCCAGGAAAGCGCCCCGGACATCCGCCCTGCGGCCCCGAGAAAGGACCGGCTCGCCAACCTCCCAACTGGGAACTTGCAAGAAGAAACCGAGTGGCCGCGCCTGAGAAAATCGCGCCTCCCGCTCAACCTCAACAGAAAGCAAAAAGTAAGAAGCGGTCTCCCGAGGGCGAACACCCGCCGCTCCAAAACCGAATCGAACAGCACCTCCTATGCGCGGATCTCTGGCGTCCCCGACGACACCACAGCAAGAATCCCATAGACATCCGGCCATCGAAGACAAGACTAAAGCCAAGGACAAACAAGCCGCTCCCGACACGAGCAAACACCGGGAATCTTCCTACCGCCTCACCCGCGGCTCCCCGCAAGGCAGCCGGGCGCCGCGTTGAACCAAGAATATTTGTCGTTGAACACCTGGGCGTGTAATGCTGAAGACCTGAGAAACGGTCAGTAGGTCACACCGGCTTTGCTCTGTCTTTCGACTCACAGACAAACTATGGCCTGCTGCCCTTAAGTAAAATGGACAAAGCTCCGCGGTCTTTCAGTGGCTGCACAGTTGGAGCATAGCCACAAGTGGCAACTGTACGTGAATTTAATCGCGTACCCAAGAACAACACGCAACGCCTGGGTCGGGCCAGAGTGTCAAGATATGAGTAACAAAATACCAGCGACATCTGAGAGGAGACTCGGATGAGCCAGCGTCGGTGTGTGCGCCACGCGCGTGGCCCGTGGTCAAAGCACAACAGAACTCCTCCCCACCTCCTCGCGATTTCTTCTCGCTCGAGAAGCCCCCGAACCTCCCTGAAGCTCTTTGGCTCCAGCGCCCGGCCATCAAGGCCAGACACAACGAACGCTCCAGCAGTGCGACGCGTGCTTTCGGCTTCCACCGCACCCCTGCACTGATGCCCCCGAAAGGAAGCTCTGCCCAGCTGGCGGTCAGCGAGCACACGTGGGCCCTGCCCAGAGGCCAGTCACATGCGTGAACTGCTACGGCGCCCCATCCTCAAGGACTTGGCGACTGGCCCGGTCCTGACCTATGTCAGGACCGGGCTTGTGCGCCACTCCCCGCGGAAGCGATTAAAGAATCCGCAGCTGGCTTCGCCCAAAAGCCTACCCCGAAAGCCGCCGGAGACCGGCTACCAACAGAGAAAAAGCCCCCTCTCCAAACCGAGGAACCCCCTCGCCCCAACGACACAGTCCGGACGTCATGGAAGTACTTGCCTCCGATTCGAAACCCACTCCTCCCCCGATTCGTCTACATGTTAGGAAACCCTATCAAAGGACGAACCGAGGAGCAGGAGACCACTGACTCCCGCCCCCTCACCTTCGTGTTTTTCAAGCGAACGTGGGCAGGGGCGGCCCGGAACACGACCTGCTCTCCACTTAGCTGAGAAGAACAAGGCGGATGTCGTACTCCTGCCAAGAACCATACACCTTCAAAGACAGGCATGGCGCTGTCCGTACGCAAATGCCACGCCTAATTGGGACAGCTTTCCTGCCTGTCGCTGACCTGAAACCCGACCCAGGGCCATAACCTTGCTATCCGCAAAGAAAAAGGTCTACAACCGATCCAGCTCTGCCCGACACGCACCGGCGACTGTGTATGGCTTTGCAACTGGAAAGGAGCGGAAGAGAATCAAAATTGTTTAATGTATATCGCCACCAAGAGACCCTGGCCGCTGACTTGATCAGATGGCTGGCCCGATCTTTTGGGAAATGCCCTGATAGCAGGGAGACCTTCAATCTCCACCACCCCCTACTGGACCCGGGGTGGCCAATTTCGAACGGAGCGGAGCGTCTTTGCCGACTGGATCGCCGAGGTGGGTCTCTCTCTACCAGCCTCCCGGCGTCCCGACACATGCCAGAAGGGCACACCCTAGACTAATGTCCTCTCCAACATCCCAGATGTTGCGTCCGAAATAGCTAGACTCTTGACACTAACTTCGGTCACTCCAACGAATCTGGACAAGGCATCCCCTTTCGGCAAGCCCTATCCACCCGAACCTCTAACCGTTAACACAATTAGCCGCGAGAAGATTACTGAGCTCAGACGTACATTCAGATCGCTCCCTCATACTCACCGTTCCCTCACCCCGACTCCCTCCGCACCACGACGTTACTGACAAGGCGCGTAGAGGTGCCTGAACCGGTTCCCTTGCAGCCGCTGCCGCCACCATAGGAGAGACGAAGAGAGCCTCCGCAGAGGCACCCCCTGGTGGACGAAGATCTGCAAGGATGGCCGAGCGACTTACAGGAACGCCATCACCAAAACAAGCGCTTTGTTACATCGACAATTTCTGATCAAAGCAAAAAGAACCTACGCAACGCTGTACGCCGCGCTAAGAGATCGTTGAACAAAGAGAGAATCGCAGACCGCCTCTACCCCCGACAGCCTTGGAAAATAGTAGATGGCGCAAAGCCCAACAACTCTCTGGAAGTCCCCCTTTGCAGGACGGCGACAGAACGTGGGTGACCCCCTTGGAGAAGATGGACTGCTGCCGAGTCGACTCCCTCGGATCGAGGTGACCTAACGAGAGACCTTAACGCTCCAGAGGCTATTACAGGCCCCTGCCCGCAGGATCGCATGGATACCGATTCCAGTCCAAGCAGAAGTCGCGAGCAGTGATAGAGCGAAAACTCAACTCCCGGCCGTGACGGCTATATCGTGGCCATTCTAAAAGCTTTTGGGGCGACTCGAGGCCTTCGTGCATCTTTATTCTCCCTGTGCTTCAGATGGGGGAATCACCCTGCTCATCTTCAAACACGCGAAATTGGTGGTCATCCCAAGCCCGACAAGACCCTTCTCTCCCCTGGCTCATGGCATCCCATCGCCCTACTCCCCTGTGCTCGGCAAAGGCCTCGAGATGCTCAATCGCGCAGGAAGATTACGTTCCTAGCCCTTCGGAAAACTCAATCCTCCACCCGCAACAAATTTGGCGCCTTGCCGAAAAGAAGCGGCATCGCCTGGTGGCTGCGTATCCATGACATCGAAAGAATTGGGCGGAGAGGCAAGGTGAGTACCTTATTGACAATGGACGTTAAAGTGCTTTTCGACGACAGTCCCTCCCGGTCGACTCACTGTCGGCTCCGCGAACAAGGCTGGCCCTCATACTTGACAAGCTGGGTGGGTTCCTTTATCTCCGAAGAAAATGCCGGTTACGGATGGGCATCGATCCAATCGACAGGGAAAGCCATATCGGTGGCAGTGTCCCACAAGGCTCTCCGGTATCCCCCATTTGTTCATTCTGTTTCATGCTGTCCTTCAGCCTCTGATAGCACCAAACACCGATTCAGCTACGCAGACGACGGTGGCTATTCTCGCCAGCGGCCGGTCGCCCCCTGGCGTCTGTAGCCTCGGCTCAGTCTGCTTGCTGAGAAATGCGAAAATGGGCTCATGAGATCGGAGTAGAGTTCGCACCAAACAAGACTGAGGTGCTTCCAACTCACCCGACCCGCCTCACCCCACCCTCCGGTAACTATTGGTGGGACATCACAATGCTGATG
>PJAC01000008.1:1395861-1598094 GCA_003671435.1 Berkeleyomyces basicola | reverse complement strand
ACACGGACCATTCACGAACTTGAAACCCGAACGCACTCAACTCTGTTATTTCCAGGTGGAGGGTTATGGCTATCCACCCTAACGGGCGGTCCTAAACACAAACCGGGCTCCTAGTCACCGATGCTCGTAGTCGTTAAAGAACAGCCACCCCAGATCACTTCTTGACCCTTCCACAACAAGTGATTGTCTGCGCCACAATACCAAAGAGAAAAAAAAAAAAACCAAAGAGCAGTCTGCATCGTACCCCAATTGATCCAAGAACACCAACATGGAAAATGCCCTGTCAGAGCCCCTGTCAGCCAGCTCCTCATGAGAGCCTCTAACTACGAGTGCTGCATTGGCCAGCCCTGGCCAGCCAAGCTTCCGAACCAGCGGCTTCTTTTCGCCCCGTTCCTCCGATTTACCTGGCCATCTCTCCTCCGGACCGGAAAAAAAGAACATGTTTTCGCGTCTTGACTCTACCTCACCTACAAAGTTGATCTAAGGCCGTAGAATCAGGGCATACTCTGCCCTAAATCCAACTGACAAAACACCGAATCCTGCAGAATACGGCGTAGACCGTGAGCCGATGCCAGCTCTGAGAATGCCAAAGAACGACAATAGTAGCTGTAGTCGGACTATAGGCGCCAACAAGGGTCGATAACTATCTCCAGGCTTTAGAACCAAGTGGATATCCCTATGCACGGGACAGCTACCATGCTGGCCACGGTTTAGGTTAGAAAACAGAACACCGCGGCTTGCTGTAAGTGCGCCACTGAGCACGTTGTTACCCGAACATCAAGGGCTACATACACGCGGTTGTTCCGTCAAGAACGGGGGGTTTACTGTTACAATTTGACAACCTGATATTATATCTTGAGGGAGAGGAATGTCTGGCTTTCCTTTCTCGAGTTGGATAAACATGTTTATTACGTTGACTGTTGCGAAATGATGTATTAGAGAGAAGAATCCGAAGTACCACTAACTACTCAAGGGCGTACATGTCTAGAATCAAGTTCGGCAGGCTATTGACCCTTGGCCCATGGTCATATCTCTATCCCTGTACACATGTTTAAAGCTACAACGACATGAAGTCTCCGTCTGATGATATGCTTTTCAAGGATTTAATAAATAAACTCCATCTTGTACACATCCAAGTGATAACTAGGTATGCATAGCTAAATCACAAACCCGACCAAATCTCTAAAATTCGGCCACCTCAACTCAACTTCCTCCCACCACAATCATGGCACTTTGTACGATTGAATCCCGGATTATTCTCGCAATAAAGACCGAACGCACAGATCTAGGGTTGAGCACTTGATGCCTCATAAGACAGTTCTTTATCCCGCGAACGATGTCACTTGGTAATAGTCGCATGGTAAACACCTGCATTTGTTTGTACTGAGGGTCAAGTTGTATGTAACCTGCGTTGTTTTGTGTGACTGATTTACCTCCGGTCTTGTGGCACAGAAGCCAGTCACATACGAGTTAACTATAGTTGTTCTGGTGGCGGACCATATACTTGGCCGGTTGCCTTTTTTGCCCAATATGCTTCGACACCCTACGAGATAGAACAACTAGAAGGCCTTAAAAAGTCAGTATTGACGGTAGTCAAATTGATTTGACTATAAACATGTATAGTGCAATTCGTAAATACTTATCGTGTCTGTAGTTGAAGGAATTCCCGTTCTGGAAGGTAGATGTGGAAGACATGGCCAATCTCTTATTCCCCAAAAGCTATGCGCAGCACATCAAGAAGTTCTAGACTTTCAGACCGCTTCTGAAGCTCGTTCGCAATGGATCCCCATTACAAATGAGCCAGTTAGAGACCAAAGCAGCTTCTCAGTGAGAATGATAGCAGGCTTCTGGTAAAAGAGGGAGTCGTTGAGCATGAGGGTCGTGATAAAGGCGCAGAGAAGTGCTCGTCTAAACGCCGTAAAGCAGGCGCCTGGCTCTGTCACATCTGCCACAAGCCCGTTTACAACAAAGGGGTCTGCTCAGACGCTGAAAATAGAAATGTACCATGAGTTGCTAACTCATCTTAATTCAATAACGGCTCCCGATATATACGCATTCACATTCACATCCAAGCCTGAAATTCAGGCCTCAATCTCTCTAGCAAATGCTCCTTTATGCTATTAGATCTATGTGTTGTAGTTTGTCACAACGCTCTTTTAATCAAATATCCAACGCTCTTAAACACTGTAGCATCATAAATTTCCCTTGGGGCAGGCAGAAAGTACTTGTCAAAAATGAGGCTTAATATTAGACCAACAATCGAATCTCTTCCCCCAATATCTATTCCAAAATGCTTCTAGAAGCCTTGAAAACTCAAAGAAATAAATAGTTACCATTAACACCATCTGTTTTGTTACTATACAATCTGTACTCAGCCCCTTCAAAGAGCCAGAACAACAACCATCAGGCCAGCCAGGGAAATGCCGAACTGCTTGGCACCACTGGTAGGGACAACAACGGAACCGACACCAGACCCAGAGGGGTAGGCAGCGCCAGTGCCAGAAGCATGGTAAGCACCGGTACCAGAAGCAGTGGCTGTGTGCTTGTCAAAATTGGAGTGACTAGCAATAAGACTAGAGTCGTCGGTAGAAGCAGTAATAGTAGAGGCGGGAAGAGTAGAGGTGGTGAAAGTAGAAGTGGGCGCAGGAGGGAGCTCATTAGCATCAAGACTGGAAGCACCACCTGTTTGGTCCTCAGTATCACGGAGACGATCTTCAGCAATGTCGATAGCGCTTCGCTTGCTCGATGACTTGTCACCACGTTGCTTGCCAAACTTAGTAGTGAAAACGTCCATTAGGGCTGAGAAACCCTCTTTGACATTCTCTTCCTCATCATCAGTGTCCTCACTCTCGAAATCGTTGAATTCCTGCCAATCGAAGCCAGAAGTGGGTTTGGGGGCGCCGGTATCGGTGGGACTGCGCTTAGCAATAACGCAGGAAGGAGGCACTTCATCACTATCCATGTCACAGCCATCTTGGTTTTGAGAGCCAGACATGGCGGCATCAGTCGGGGTGGGGGCATCCGTCATCTCATCGTCCGGGCGGTTGTTGTTGTTATTCCCAAACAAGGCATCCAGCAAACTAACGTCAGGAAGCTTGTTGACAAAGTCACTCATCTTTTTGTCTTCCTCGGTGGGTTCGGGCCCATTTCTGAAAGATTCTAAAAATTCTTGGATGGGTATCCGATGGCATTCCCAGCGACTGCCCAGCATTGCACAGTTTCCATAAACTTTGAGTTGAGGAA
Source organism: Berkeleyomyces basicola (assembly GCA_003671435.1). NCBI lineage: Eukaryota > Fungi > Ascomycota > Sordariomycetes > Microascales > Ceratocystidaceae > Berkeleyomyces > Berkeleyomyces basicola. Next base: position 1,594,851 of record PJAC01000008.1, on the reverse strand, counting down.
CCCGCACCGAGACCTCAGCGTATCCGGGAGGTTTACCGCGGTTGAGAGAACCAGGACGCCTATAAGGGCTATAACGGCTAGAAGACCCATAACGGCTGGAAGAGCCATATTCATTATCCGGGTCAGGATGGCCACCAGTGGGACGATAATGCTCGTCATTAGATTCATCATCATCGTCCTCTTCAAGTTTGTTATCAGCGGGACGATAAGGCTCTTCATCGGAGTCGGAACCATCATCGGAGTCGGAAGCATCGCCAGTAGGGCCAGCAGGAGAAGCGCTAATGCTAGAACTGGCAGGCTCATCTGAAGCAGCTTCAGCTATGGCAGTCCTAACCTCGGCCTCAAACTCCACAGCCTCCTGGAGGACCTGGGCCTCACTCTCGGCCTCATCATCACAGTAGTAGTGGCCAGTCTTGAAGACACACTGGTAGTGGACTACGATGTCTGGGTCATTGCTGTTGAACTCTTGGAATTGAGGAGTGCCAGTCGAAGTGGTAGCAGCGCTGCTAGTGGTGGTGGTGGTAGCAGGAGTGCTAGCCAAAGTGTAGCTGGAGGAGATTCCAACTGCGCTGGTCGGACTGTCACTAGTGGCGGTCGTTACGCCGACAGCACCAATGACGGAGGCAATAGTAGCAACCTTCATGTCGAAGATAAGCAAGCGATGCTGTATATGTTGAGAGGGAAATCTAGAGTGAAGTGAAGACGAAAGGAACAAAATGAAGCACAATCAAAAGACTCAAGAGAGGAAGGAGTGAAGACCGAAGAACAAGTGAGCTTGGTGAAGACAGAAACAAGACAGAACCACAATCATGCTCGGGGGTGGGCTCTTAAATAGAGAGTCCTCGGCCAGTCTGTCTCTTCATCTTTTGACGCCCCGACCATGCCGACGGTCGAGATTGCATGACACTTTCGTCCAATCTAATCAAGATGCTCACTAAAGCCAAAGAGTTATCGATAGCCTCCCACAAGAAAGCCGTGTAGACATCCGCAGAAAGTCGGAAGTTCCGTTGAGTTTTCTTGGACTATGGGTGACCAGGCCTAAGCTTCAGCGCACAGCGCAATATCGTGTCATGGCCAGAGACGCTCAGGACAAAACCCACGAATGTTTTCTGCGCTTCGTATCAAATCAACGATTTTGCGAGGCCGAAAGAGAAAAAAAAAACTCCCCAGCCCTCAGTCACCCGCCCGTCTCCGCTTGTCACACTTTTCAGCGTGGTTATGAGCACAACGTTTGGATATCAGTTTTACTCATCGCAATTCTCCCATTAGATGCGAGTCACGATTAGAAGTGCGCAAACTACGAGACGCTTTGAGCAGCCGAGATTTCGTCAGCTAGACTTTTTCAAGCGCGCGTTCCTTTATGCTGGATTTCTTTGTTGCCGTGGTAGTCTCTAGTTATCTTAGCCCAAGTTCAGACGACGGTCATCAAAGTAGCCGAGATCCCCCAAATGTGCAAAATACCTGACTAACCTGATTAGTTCCCTGAATGTATAGTCGGTTGTATCGAGCGTTCTGCCATTAATGTGCCCCTGGTTGTTGGCACTAGCCGGACAGGCCAAGTTGAGTTCAGATACTTACCTCCCAGCATTCGATATTCTTTTTTCGGCACTGAAAAGCACAGTGATGGGCTGCCCCTGGTCTCTTGCCCTGCTTGAGAAAAAGCTTGCATTATGTTCATACATGCAATAATCGATCTTGCACTTTTGTTAGTTATCATTATTATTTCGTTTTACGTCATCGATCTTGCACTGATCAATATGTCGGCGCCTGTTTTAGCTTGAACACACGGACCGTGCATGCACCTAACCCTGTTACTTGCAGGTGGAGGGTTTGTCTGCAAACCCTAACAGGCTGCTCGCCAAGTTCTGCCTGCAGGCAAGGCCGGGTTCTATTGGCCGATGCTTTGAAGTTAGAATTGCTGCCCAAGGCCGTATTTTGGCCCCTCCTCAACGACTGATTACCTGCCTACATCGTATTTAAAGAAGGTATCCTCTAGTGATGATGTGGTGCATGTACATTGTCCGCCTAGTTGTTTCAGACGCCAGTACATGTACTTGTACCATTAACAGGCACAAATGTACAACATGCGTACTTGCACCTCGCCTTTTACTACATGTATAGTTACTCATATGCACACAAGTACACACGGCCCCTCCCTTCTGCCTCCTTCCGCCTCTCCCAACCATCCATCCCCCTTTCCCTCACATGCATGTTAATCCATCTCTTCCTGTAGAAACTCCAAGGCTGACTGATCGACTGGCTCTTCCGCCTGTATAATACACGGCTGTCTCTCTGCGACTGTTTTACATGTTTCCTAGGTTAAAGCTTGCCCAGCTCAAAACAAATCCGTTCTTTGGAGTTCCTGAATCGCCATTTATCTAATAAATACATCCATACACCACACTTGATAACTACAACATATCACATATATCCTATTACAATTCCAATACATCATGCCCCCATTTGCATCCAGGTAACAGACATCACTTGTATCGATACTCGTACACAGATAACCAGGAGTTAGCTAATGTCAGCAAACTTGTACCAGATCCCGATCCACAACATGGAGCCGCTATTCCGAAGCACAAGAACCCATGTACGCAGGCGGTGAACAGCCATCTTCCGTGCGCTACGACCTTGACAGTGAACCCAACCGCACCAAGCCAAAAGACCCCTTTACCTCTCAACATGACTACGACGCCTACGGCGATGACAATTTCAAGACTGGCCTCACCCGCCCGCGACGGGGTTCCAAGCTGTCTGCCATGAAGGCTAGCACTGTTTCCACAGCCAAAAATCTCATTTCCAATCTGCCCACCATCAGCCGATCCAACAACTCCTCCAGCAAGCGTCACTATACCGACATGGAGAATGCCCTTCCTGAGACTAACCGCGAGGACGACGGCACCAGCCAGTTCCCATCATGGGAACTTCCAACTACTAGTGCTGCATCGGCCAGCCCTGGCCAGCCAAGCTTCCGAATAAATGGCTCCCCCTCGCCCAGTTTCCCCGATACACCTGGTCATCTCTCCCCCGGCACAGGAAAAAAGGACTTGTTTTCCCGTCTTGGCTCTGCCTCACCTACAAAGTGGGGCAAAGGCCGAAGAAGCAGGGCATACTCTGCCCCAAACCCAACCTACAAAATACCGAATCCTGCAGAATACAGCGTGGACCGTGAACCGATGCCAGTCCTGGCAATGCCAAAGAACGAAAGTAGCACCTTTAGTCGGAGTACAGGTACCAGCATGGGCCGATATCTCCAGGCGCCAGAACCCAGTGGATATCCCTATGCACGGGACAGCTACGATGCTGACCGCGATTTTGGAGAGGAAACAGAACACCGCAGCTTGCTGTAACTGCGTGTGTTGTTACCCAAACATCAAGGGCTATATGTTGGTAGTGGCGGTTCGGTCAATAACGGAGGATTTACTGTTGCAATGTACATTATATCTTGAGAGAGAGAGAGAGGAATAAGAATGTCTGGCTACCCTTTCTCAAGTTGGGTAAACATGTTTCTTACGTTGATTATTTTCGAGTTATAGATTAGAGAATAGAGTTAGAAGTACCACTACTCCTCAAGAGCATACATTTCTAGAATCAAGGTAGGCCGGCTCTTCATCCTTGGCCCATCATCATATCTCCATCTCGGTGCACACGTTGAAAGGTACGACGACTTTGAAATATCTGTCTAATGATATGTCTTTAAAGAATTCAAATACCGCCAAATAATATATTGAATTGGTGAACAGACATCCCGCTGTGGGTTTTGTGATCACCATACGCCTATGTTTTGGATCAGCCCGACTGTATAAGTGGCTGTCGATTTGAACCTAGTATTATGGTTCCCCAATAGTTACCTGACTGGCATGGAACCCGAGCACACGAAATGTGGTCAAGAAACACTCATTTGCAGCCTCTTTGGAAACAAAGCCCATTCTGGGCCTTGGAGAATGTAACTAGTTCAAAACAGAAAAGAGGTTGACTGACTCGGGACAAAGCCCGCGAGAGACGTCAAATGATATTTTCGATGGGAGATGTCGCCGAAATGTATATGGTATATGGCATGCATAGCTCATGGTAGTAACTGGTCTAATGGGGGAAACTTCAAAGATTGCCTGTTTGTTCAAAGTTGTCCTCCTCCCACACACAAACGCTCAAGTCATGGTGAAAACAACACCATGTTTCTTCATGATATATCCCAGTCCTCTTGGGCCAAACGCCTCGCGTGAGTCGTCAGTCCATAGCCGCTCAAGTACTAAAAGTGCTTGCTTCATTGAGCAGCTTTTGAATTTGGCCGCCATGATGCCATAGCGAAATGTGCCTTTAAGCCATTCCTCCTCTGTACATGATGCAAGAACCATGCATGGAAACAGCATCATCATGCCGACGTTGGAAGACAGCGCAACCGAGAGCAGGAGAGGGAAGGCCATTTCGACACGCAGCCGCACGTCAGAAATCACTTCCTCCTGCGAGTACAGATCGTTGTAGTACAGGTTGTGCAGAACAATGATTAACGTGTGTTGGTAGACGGCAGATGCGTTGCGCCAGTCCATGCGCATGTCGCCGTGATCATCCGGATCGGTCCAGCTCTCCACCTGGCGCAGGAGGTTACGGTAGCGAGCAAACACTTCAATACTGGCATCACCCCGCTCTTCTTCCTCGAAGCGATCCTTACCAAGATCAATGATGTCTGGAATAATCTCCCACAAACTGTGCCCTATGCCAAGGAACCCACGACAAGTTGGGTAGTCTTTCAAGAAAGATAGATCACGCATGAAGTCATCAATGGGGATCTTGGGGGCTCCGTAGCATAGAAGTGAAGAGAGAGCAGCCATGGTGCCAGTGTAGCAATAGCATTCGCATACAAACCCAAAGACAACTCCAATCTCTGAGTGTTTGTCCTTTGGCGGGTCTTCCAAGAGAGTCAACAGGGTAGTACGGCAGGCCATGAGGTGCATGAGAATGCTGCCGTACGTCCGACCCGCAAGTGTCTAGATGGAGGAACACGCTAATTAGTACACCCACTTGCCATGTGCGTGAATGCAGGTCCGCATGCAAGTAGAACCAACATATCGCTCGTTATATAGATTTATGTAGGCATTAGGCAAGGGAGCGATGGGGAAAAGTGATCAACCCCACTTGGTATGAAGAGTTCATACAACCGTTCGACCGGATTTAAGTGGAGTAGTTCACCATGGGAACCTTGCATCTATCTTTGTGGGGCGAAGCAGGATGGGCTTAAAACATACCTCGAAAAGTGATAGAAGCATCATGATGGCCACCAAAAATACTCGATCGGTTGCTGAAGTGTATCGGCCTGCTCTTAACGCCGGATGAAGTCGACTTATCACAGTTGTATAATGTTTTTGGGACACTTCACCCAATGCCGGATTCACCGAGTCTTCAAAACAAAAGTACGCCCCGCCAGCGGCCAGAATTGCATGTAACAAGATGTCGTCCTTTGTTGCAAGTGGAAGGACGTGCCGGCGGAACGGGTTGATGGACTCATCACATGTTACAAGTTGGTCTGCTACGGTATCCAGATAGTGCTTGAATAGTAGGTGCGATCGTGGATCCAAATCCGTGCTGTCAGTAAAGTAAAGCGTACGCTGCACAGAACCGATTTGGATAGCTCGTGTTATACGTTCGGTATTTGTGAGAACACGTTTGCGATGGCCGGAGAATGTATGCTGCATGGCCATCTCTTGCGTTTTTGACTTTTTGTTTTTGTGGTGGAGCTTACGCATACGAAGACTACTAAGCTCCGAGCAAGTTGTGGTGTGCTCATTGTCAGCAGGATCATGATCCTCGGAGCCTGCCTCTCCTGTACGGATCTTTTGCTCTATTAGTTCTGAAAAGACAGTTTCTGGGGCATGAGGGGATTCTGCCTCATCGGTGGAATGTCCTAGGATTGGAGAGATGCCTCCATCTTCGTTGACATGCACGTAGCCTGCCATCATTATTGGTGTTGGTGGCCTGGCTCCAGGAGGAGGTGCATTGTGTGACCGGAAACCACCAGGGGCTTGAATTTCAGAGTGCTGAGACAGACTATACTTCGAATCTTCCAAGTTGCCGGTAAAGCCTTGGTTTTGAGGGTTGTCGAAGGATGACCCCAATAAGCCTGTGATACTCAGAGGATGTGTATTCTGGCTGGCTTCAAAATCCTCATTGGTAATTTCAAGCTGACTGTCATAGTTCGTGTAGCTATCATATTGATCGGGAGGATTAACAGCCAAGAGAGTCCGAGAAATGCCAGAAGTTGGCATACTAGAGACATTGGGCTCAGTAACATTGGATGGAGGATAAAATGCTACAGGTGAGCTGCTAACAATGCTGCTATCGGCTGTGTTTGATAACGATACTGGCGAAGTGAATGATGCCAGTGCCATCGATGTAACAAGCCCAGGCATGGATGTTGCTTGAGAAATCCCCATATTGGACTCTGTCGAGACGACCACAGGCGGGGGAGGGTTGACAATATTTACACTCGCTTGGTCAACATGGGGGATAAAAGGAGCTTCGGGGTCAACCGGCTGCGGAGTCGGAATATATGGAATATCAACGGCAGGAGCAGCTGGAATCTGAGATCTTGAGTAGCCCGCAGGGTATCCAGCCATGGACGGATATGTGTTGGAAGAATGATGAGGCTCAACCTGGAAGACATGACTGTGTGACTCCGTCTCCACAGGAGGGGAAGACTGTACCAGAGGGCCTGGGGCTGAGAATGAGTGCGATATCAGGTTGGGGTCAGGAGACGAGGAGGGGTAGTTCGTTGACATGGCCGTGGGTAGAGCTTCCGGGGGTCGTCTAGAAACGCGAACTGGAATGATGCCGGGCATGGGAGGCGGGGTTTTGGGCATCCGCGGGAGCTGCAAGTCCCGCGATGTGCTTGGCACCGGGTCATGGATAAGCACGGGCTCAGAAAAGGTCTCACGGGTGGGATGTGGAGCTGCAACAGGTTTGTCGTGAAGTTCGGATACGGTAGAAACTCGTCTTAAAGAACCATTTACGGGCGCGGCTCCGGCGAGCGGGGGCAAAGTCGTTGGTTCTGAGTCACCCGGCTGGTTGGGCTGCTCAACAGCAGAATCGGGAAATTTCGAGCTGGCGTCCTGAGGTTCCAATGAAGTTGACGATGCGCCATCGTGAAACTGATTGGGTCGACTCGGAGGCGGCCATTTGCATGAGCGCTTTCCAACATCACAGCTCCCACAAATGGGCTTTACTTCATCGCACTTCTTTCGACGAGAGCGACACGTTAAGCAGCCATTTCGCGAGCGAGAAAAATGCGACCGGGCCTTTGAGGGGTACGGGGCTGGCTTAGAGGGTGGCATGGCGTTGATGCCCAAGTTGAGGCTGGTGTGTGCGGGTGGGATGGAAACGACGATCGGGCGGCGATCAGATGGAGAGAGATCAAGGTTGGGATATGAGCCGGGAAACTGCAAGTAAAATTCGGGAAGCCAAATTTGTAAAAGGAACTAGTATCGGCATTCGGGCGAGTAGTCTAGAAGATGGCTTTGCTGCATTGGTGATGAGGACTTGTGGCGAGTAACGGTGGATAGACAGCTAAGCAAACATAAGCTCCATGGAGCAGCAGCTTGATCAAAGACCAAAAAGACTAAGCTCCTGCCTCTAGGTCGACGCTCGGCAAACGAGACAAGATGTAGGCATGCACATTGAAGAGAAGGACAGACAATATTGAGCTGGAAAAACCTTGCGTGGGCGAAAATTCAAATGATCGTCGCTGTCGAGTCAGAACCCTCAGGGCATGGGTGAAATGAGGATAATGCGGTCCGGGGTTGCCCTCGTTTCGAGCAAGCGAAATGTGCTCTGCAGCACAGTCACGACACAGCCAGCTGTAGCTGTGATTGAAGAGCTGCAAGTGGGACAAGGCAGAGACAGCCAGGGAGCTTTGACGGATTGAGATGGAGCTCCCGAATAAAGTGTTGTGTGGCGTAGGCAGTGGGCGATGGGGCAATGCGCAGTGACAAAGCATGAAGGGATAAGATAAGAAGACAAGGAACCCGAGCAGGAGCGACAGACAGTCTTTTGTCTCCACCGAGAGACCACGTGCCAACCATCCGCATCGAGATCCGGCAAGGGGCTGGACTCGGGCGTTGACAAAGCAATGTGAGACGGCTGTAATGGCTGCCTAGTAAGATAACATCATAGTAGAGAATCGGTTGTCAATGCAAGCCAGTCCAAGAATTTGACGTGAAGCATTTGATGAAATGTTCCAAGCTCTAACTAGTTATTTACAACAAAAGATAAGCCCCACCACGTCGCTGTTCACTGTTGAGACAAAACAGTCCCATTGAAGCGCCTCTACTTCTTGGTCAATGAGCTAGAGATCCAGAAATAGGGCTGCCATTTAGCTAGATGTACTATGTATGTACTATGTAGGGTCCCCCCCGGCTGTCCATTACTAGCCCTACTTTATCCCATGGTTCAGAGATTTGCCTTGGCCGTGAGAGGCTTCACCTCGACCAGGAGTTTGCCTGCACTTTTGTTAGCACCCACACCCGAATCGAGCTTACAGTTGATTTTTGCCGACTTACCAGTATTAATGCCCTTGAACAGGTCCACCAAGCCCTGTTCGGCATTTAACAGCCCACCCTTGATAATGTGCTCCTGTCTCTTGATCTTGCCAGTCTCCAGCCAGTTCGCCAGCTCCTGCTTGGCAGCTGGATATTCCTTAGTGAAGTCGCTGACAATGAAGCCCTGCATCTTGATGCGCATCGTGATGACCTTGTCTAGGTTGATTGGGCCGCGCTTTTCCGTGGATGAGAGATTGTACTGCGAAATAGCACCACACATGACAAACCGCGAAAAGGGCTTTGCTTTGCGTAGTGCCATGTCGAGAATTTCACCACCGACTAGACGCTATTGTTAGTGAATTGCCATCATGGTTGGTCAAAGGCTACAATATTCTCGGCCTTGGTTTTATGCTTACCATTGTCAAAGTAAACGTCTATGAGGTCCTTCGTCGCAGCGCTAAACTTTTGCTTGAAATCGGCCGCCTTGTAGTTTAGACCAACATCAAAGCCGAGCTTCTCAGTCAAATACCTTGCCTTGTCATCGGATCCCGCAATACCAACAACTCTTGCACCCTTGAGCTTGGCAATCTGGCCAGCAACCGATCCTGTTGCGCCTGCCGCGCCGCTCACAACAACCAGGTCGCCAGCCTTGGGCTCACCGATCTTGGTCATGCCAAAGTAGGCTGTCAATCCAGTGAGGCCGACGCCACTGATGAGATCGGTTGCACACGAGGTCTTGGGAAGCTTGGAAGCGGGATCAAATTTCCCCTCTTTAAGGATGGCATAGTGAGTCCAACCGGCAAAGATAGTTGTTACAATATCACCTACAGCAGCCTGGCTAGACTTGGATGCGAGCACACGCACGATAGAGGAGGCGCGCATTACCTCGCCAATCTGCACGGGAGGAAGGTAAGAACGAGCATCTGGGGAGGTGATTATGTCAGTATCCAAGTAACAATGGAGGATGTTGGATTCACCAACCATTCAGCCACCCACGCATGGCTGGGTCAAGGCTAACATACAGAGTCTCAACGAGAATCTGTCCGTTTTGAAGCTGATCGACTGTTGGGATAGGCGTTTTCTTCTGGGCAAAGGTCTTTCGGGGGATAATGTCTCCGGTTGGACGCTCTGCGAGCACAAGGGACAAGTTTGACATGGTGGTTACAGACAACAAAATACTAGCAAAGAAAATGTAGAGCGAAAGGGTGTTTGATGGCAGAACCAAGGTCGCCGATTGTGCTCAGTTTTATGCTGAAATAATGACTTCAATTGTGGAATTGGAGAAAGCAGCGAGTCTTTATTTCCATGCACTCCCTATGTTTAAGCGGCGTTCTGTTCCCTTTCTAGCCATCTCTCCGCCTCCATAATCCGGGGTATTGACTATTAGCCACAGCCACGGGAAGGCAACTAGCGGCTACGCTGGGAAGGTCTGCCGAGGCTCGGAAAAACTTGTGTGCGACAAAGACTTGGGGGAAAATATCAGCTCCTTGTATTATGTAGTTTGTAGAGTTGAGTAACTATTCGGGTCGACAGTAAAGCCAGGTACAACTGGCGAATTAAGTTTGCTACATGTAGCCAGAACCCCAAACCCTGCAACAGAAACACCAAGGGTTAGGCTATACATGTGGCCAAAAAAAAAACCCTCGAGTTCCCCCGCCTTGCCCACCATTTCCCATGTACATCCTTGGTAGCACCCTAATAATACTACTTCATATCCCCTCTTCCTCAGACCCTCTTTGCCTCATGCGTTGGTTTTGCCGGCTCGGCCATTTCTTGCGGAGTCGCGGCCGACACGGTGGCATCAAGCTCCGTGAGAGGTGGCATGTTTGAGACAAATCCTGGCGACGGCTGACCACTCAGCTGTGAAACATCTGAGGTGCGTTGGCCGCTGGTATAGTCAGTACCAAAGCTGGACACGGACTGGTGGCCGTACTGACTGGTGCCATTGCTGCTGAATGGGCCCCGAGGAGCACCATAGACATCGTGTCCGGCGTTGTGCATTGCGTTGGGGTCTATACGACGACAAGTATTGTGTTAGTGGCACAATAAGAAGTGTATGTTGTCTATGAAAGAATTCACAAGACCAACGAGTAGAGAGTAACTCACCTGGGTAAGGCATTTGACCAGGAGGAACCATCATGGTGGGACTACCGGCTCCAGGATACATCGCAGCAACCTGGTAATTGGGCGGCATCGCCACTGACTGCATGTTTGGAACTGGCGGCGTGGAGTTCGGGTGAATGATGTTTTGCGTCGGACTAGCACTAGAGAGGAATGCAGTGCTTGCTCCACCCTCCCGAGTATTCTGGGTCGCACCACGCGCCCGGCGCTTCATCCACCAGATGAAGAAGCCAATGATCATGGCTGTCACTGCTACGGCACCCACAACAATACCCACAACGGCACCAGTGCCAATGCCGTCTGAAGAGTGGTTTGATGAGCTGTTTGGTGTGCTATCCGATCCCGCGCTAGTAGTAGTGCCTGCAGTCGCCGACGATGTCGACGAGGGCGAGGATCCAGTCGGAGTCGTCCCTGCCGCCGCCAGGAAAGTAGAGCGATAGTCAAAGTTGTCGCTCAGTTCAGCCGGGATGACGTTGGAAACAGGGCATCCGTCTTCCTGGCATGGGTTGATGCTGCAGCATCCGAGGAAAGGCGGGCTAGTACCGGTACATGTGTACCAATCGCCGTTGTCGCTGCCACAGCTTTGCGGTGTGATTTTCAGGTATGCGTCGGCGTTGAAGCTGCTGTTGCGCAAGTTGCTTGTAGGACATATGCCTCTTTGTTGATCAGTGCATGGGTCGGAGGTGCAGCACCCAACGAACTCAGCTGTACTTTCGGCGCATATGTAAAAATCGCCGCCAAAAGGGCATGACAGGCCCAAATCCCCAAAGGAGTTGCTGGTTGTCGAGTCAGACTCGTTGGACATGATGTTGTTGTGGGAGGGTTAAAACAAATGGCTGTTGTGGTGTTCAAAGAAAGCGAGGTTGTGCAGGCGTGCAATGTAGGACAGACTCGAAGCCAGTAACACTGACACGTAGTACAAATATACTCTGTATCACAACACGAGTCTTCGACAACGAGTGTCAAGAAAGAGGGGAAGGTATTTAAAAGAATGTTGAGAAACGTGGCAGTAGGCAGCGAGCGTCTCAGTCATATAAGGCGGGCTTTCTTTGATCATACAGGTGAGTGGGGGACGCTTCAAATCTTTCAACATGTCTGCGACTTGGCAAGCTCCGCCATTTTCTTTATTCTTTGTTTTCATCACACGCGGCACGCTTCTTGGCTTGTCTACCAGCCTCAGCCCCGGTAACATTTCCTTTTCCATACTTTCTAGCTGCATGAGATCAGCAGCACATAATAATACATGAGCCACTATTTCCACACATAGTCCTAGTATGCATGTGTGCTTGTAACTGTGTAGAAGTATGTCACTATTAGATAGTACTTGTATGTATGTATGTGCTTTTTTTAATAGTTGCATCCATGGGAGCAGAATGCTTCCCAGGCGAACCTAGACTCAGATGAAAGGTGGCTTGCATGTAGATGCAACTCGAAAATGTAGCGGTGGAATTGATATTACTTGAGCTATGTCGCAACAGACCAATATCCAAAATGGCGGAAGATGGCTTTGCTTTTTTGTGTGTGGCTGAATTCTCATCAGAGCCCATCGCCCACCTGCTCACATACATGTGTATGCACAAAAGCTCCTTACATTACGGGCGATTTGTGATAACAAGAAGACATGGTACCACGACAATGGCTTGACAGAAGCATGGAAGATACAGGGAATCCGAGACCAAAACCATTGAGTCTATCCCTCCATGTCATGTTGGTTTGCCCGGAATCCTATGGCTTGAGTCTTGGATGTTTGTATCCAAGCAGCATTCGATGGTTTCGGACAACCCCTCTTATAAATGCGGTCTCAGTTTGATCTGGGGACAGTCTAGCAGACGCAGGTCGAGGGAGAGACACTTGGAAAGAGAAAAGAAGCTGGAAGATGCCCAAAGATTGGCCAAGACATATCCAAGACTGAAAATTTGACTTCTAGGTGCTTGCCATGTTGCAAGAGAGAAGGGGGGAAGCAGAGAGAAGCATACCGAAAACAAAGTAGATCTCAAATGACTGTGTTGCGTCTATACAAATTCATCAGATAAACCCACCACAGATGGATATAAGACACAGTGCGTAAGGAGAAAGAGTCTTCCCCCCGCTCGTACGACAAATATACAACAGCAGGCTCTCTTTTTACTTGCGCATATTAAGTTGCATATACACACATGAGTGCACAGCTGTCGGGCTTTTCTCTCATTAGGAAATTTCTTGGCTCTTGTTGGCGTTGGCAGATTTATTTGAGTTTTCTCTGTAATATCGCAGCATCAATACGACATTGAGTAAGAGGAGTACTCCCAATGCAACTTGGCACACACACACGTCCAACAAGTATGTATGTACAAGTACCAAGGCAAGTATCGATGAGTGTGTGCCATTTGTCCTACATTGCAGTACAAGTACATACATATATACATACAAGCACTGTATGAATAAGTAACAGCATTGCTTGAGATTCCAGCTGCATGTCCTTTCTTGAATTGGAGGAAAGGCCCTACCGGTGGGGATTCAGCGGTGCGCCCGATAATAAGCGATACCAGTCACAGCAAAGGCCAAGACTTATCGACTCGCTTAGTCCAGAATGAGACTTAGACCCAACTATAGTGGCCAGCGCAGTTGTGTTTGGAGACCAACTGGCCTAACTAACTGCAGGTTCACATTGTTGGAAAATCGCCAGTTCTGAAATACTGGACTCATGAAGGCTTTGTTGTCGGGAGAAGAACTCCTTCGGCAAGCTGTGACTTTTGTAAACATCAAGATAGGGTTTCGTAACCCACGATGTAGCTGGGCCGACACAATAAGTGGAGCTGTTCTAAAAAAAGGAACGTTCTGGCGGAGTCGATTGAAGTCACGGTATAGTTACATTGTATGTACTAGCCAAGAAGGCAAAAGAAGATTGGACGAGCAAGAAAGCAGAGTTGGAAAAGTATGCGTGGATATAGGCAAATGTTATGACTTGTAGCCCTCGGAATGACATGCCAGTACAAATGATTGAGCCTGCCACACTAATGGTGTCATGCTAGATTCATCAAACTTGACGTTTGCCACCCGGACTCGGCTTGATCTCTTGGATGTCTATCTGTCGTCCCTTGTTGATCAGGTCCTGCCAGAAACCGATCTAAGCGGCCTGATCCACCAAGACCAAGGGGCAGGGTTCAGTGCCCAGTGGGTGAGGCGAAGTGGAGCATGATTAATCAGTTGCCTGTACGAGAGCCAGTTACAGGGAAATTTGCTGTAGGGAGACAAGGCCTTTGTAGTGTAAGAGCAGACCTAGGGTTGGGATGGCACCCTAATCGACGGGCCAAGACCCCTTGGTCCTGGACATCGCTGGCAAGTGCAAAGGCTAGTCAACTACTCTAGCTTCGGCTAGCGAGGGATACGATGATGGGCAGTACTGCATGGGCCAACACGAGACGCCGGAAACCGACGTCATTGGACCCGTGTAAAGGGCCACGGTGTGCTCCCTCTGAGAAATTGTCACAAGTGTGGTTGGAAGCGACGGCCGTATTCTTCAGGGAGCTGGATGGGTTGTAAAGAGGGTCCTGAAGAATCTGGCTGTGCATGGCTCGTGTTTTATGTGTTTTATGTGTTTTATGTGTGTATGTATGTACATATTCATGATTCCATCGACAAGTATCAGCAGAGCTTTTTGTGCGTGCTTCTGCTGCAGCCGGCGAGGCCATGGTCGGGTCCCCGACTGCTGCACGTCAACAGAAGACAAGCGAAGGCCAAAGGGATTCTACAGGACACTAGGGCTCAAAATACGGCTGTAGGGACCGAAATAGAATAGGGACGCCAAAGTCATCCGCCACTTCCCTCTGTTCCTTCGGATAAGTGGTCTACTTGCCAACTGTGATCTCCCTCGTACTCGCCGTGCTGCCCGCACGATTCACGGAGGCTCTCCTGGAGTGTTCTTGTTTTCTAGGCTGCAGACACTACAACTCTCGTATTCCAAAGTGCCCGCTGTTCGTCCCTGTATCTTGCTAACCAGAACCTTTGCTAGATCGTGGGCAGCCAGCCCCCTTCTCCCTCCCCTGTGCCTCTTTGCGATTTTTTGTTTCATTTTTTTTTTTAATTATTCGTGCTAAACAAGTAACACGGGAGCACAGACATTGACATCCACCTCGCAGGAAACGAAGGAGAATACTAGTACCAAAGCTTGATTTTGCACTTGGCTCCAGTTGTTTTCATGTCAGTCAGTCCGTCAGATCTTTAATAACTGGAGCTTAGTCTTTTTTCTCCTTCTCTCTTTCGTCCCCTTCTCTTCATTCTTATACTCGGGCCACTCGCAGAGATAGCAAGACGGGACGCCCTCGGAAGACTTCCTCACGCTCGTTTAACTCGCTGTCTTTGCTCCGGCTTACTTCTCTGTCTTGCCAATCTCCTCTAGCACAAATGCATCCTTCAAGTGTCATGATGGCCTTTGCCGGCCTGGCTGCTGCTAAGCAGCTCTACCGTGTAAGCAGCCGTGTAGCGTTGTGGAAATTCGGACTTGTGCCCTGTGTCTCGGACATTGAGTATTGTGGCTTGCAGTTTGGCTGGTGACTGCAGCAGTCGCAAAAGAAGGCCCTGTCATATCATCCGTCTTACATACTAACACATTTCTTTTTTAGGGCGTGGCTATTGCTGGCGCTGACTTTGGCTGCGACATTGATGTAAGTTTTTAAGTTTTCCTTGCCACTCACTCCACATACATCCACAGGCCCGGGGACTCCCGTGTTAACCCTCGTGATACTCTAGGGAAGTTGTGACACCAGCCAGGTTGTCTTCCCCATCCACGACATTGGCGATGTTGATGGCGCCGCCCAGATGAGACACTTTGCCCATGACGACGGCCTCAACATGTTCCGGCTGCCCATCAGCTGGCAGTTCCTCACAGCCCACCGCGGCGGTAGCGACCTTGACGAAGACGGATTTGAAAAGTATAAGAAGCTGGTGCAGGCTTGTCTCGACACGGGCGCCTACTGCCAAATCGATCTGCACAACTTTGCTCGCTTTGACAACGGCATCGTTGGCCAGGGCGGCCCGTCCAACGACGTCTTCGCAAAGCTGTGGACCAACATAGCGGCACCGTGGAAGGACAACGACCATGTCGTCTTTGGCCTTATGAACGAACCGCACGATCTGGACATTCAAGCCTGGGCTGACACGTGCCAGCACGTCGTCAACGAGCTGCGCAAGAGTGGTGCCGAGTCACAAATGATCCTGCTGCCCGGAACCAACTTCACCAACTCGGCGACCATGATTGAGAATGGCAGTGCCGAGTCCATGCTAGCCATCACCAACCCCGACGGCTCGACTGACAGTCTCCTGCTGGATATCCACCAGTACCTCGACATTAACAATTCGGGCCAACACGTCGAGTGTGTGCGCGACAATGCCGACTCATTTGAGCGCTTGGCCGACTACCTGCGCCAGCGTGGCCGCCAAGGCATGATCTCTGAAACCGGCGCATCGTCTGATAGCAGCTGCCTCAAGATGTTTTGCTCGCAGACCGATGCGATTCTCCGCAACTCCGACGTCTATGTGGGCCTGGTCGGCTGGGCTGCCGGCTCGTTCAAGCTGGACTACGTCATGACCATGACGCCTCGCTGGGAAAACGGAAAGTTCATCAACAACGAGCTGTTCACACAGTGCCTGGTGGAGAAGTGGGCCAACGAGCCGGAAAAGACCACATCGATCACGAAGAGCAAGACTACGACTACAACCAAGCAAAGTTCCACTGAAACTTCCGAGTCCACCACAACCACCACCGATGCTGCCGAGACCACCTCTGCTGACCTGATGGCTGTGGAGTCTGACAGCGCCACGTCAACAAACGACCAGTCTGCGGAAGAGACAGGAGGCACATCTGGTGCGTCTGCCTTACGCCTGGGCGAGTCCATGACCTTGGCCAAGCTTCTGTCGGGATGCATGGCTGCTATTGTGATCTATGCGCTCTAGGTCCACACCCGCAACGGCCATACCTGAGACAGCCCCTTGTCCCACTGGCCAGTAACTCGTGGTTTGCCCTGTTTTTGTTTACCTGTAGTATGATCTGGCTATCTTGGCCTTCCCTTCGTGCCTATACTCCCTTTTAATTCATTGCACGCTGGCTCGCTCCTAGTGTGCACTCTTCGCTTCTTGTCTTTTGCTATCAAGACGCTCTTTACACTTTACCTTATACCATCTATTACCACACATGCCCACGTCCTGATTTTCTAGCTTGCATTTAGAGGCTCTCATCACTTGTTCAGCGATGCTTTTTCATGTTGTTTACTTAATAAAAAACATTCACTTTACTGTATGACTTCTATTCCGTTCAATCACACATTTTTTGTACAAGGGCTCGCGAAGAGATCCCATCACGTCCGGTGGTCGATGCTCATGTCGATCCGAGCTTGATATCAGTGTAGTATTTTTTGTGGTTATCCTTGAGTGTTGTCACTAACTAGAGTTTTCACGAGAGTTTAGAAATTGGCTGGGTAAAGAATGTAGCGTGTTTCATGTGTACTATAGTTACTACGACTACGATGGTTCAGCCAATGCCAACCTGCAAACCTCGCGCTAAAGGTAAAAAAAATGAAGAAAATAAATATGAACAAGGGAAGAGAAAAAGATGCGCCTCCATCTGTATGTACACGTGCCATCAACCCACACGATACGCTCCTATGGCCTTCATATGGGCCCAACTTGCGTTTATGACTGACACAAACTCTTTAAACAAACTTGGACTTGTACTCGTCCTTCAGAGGAGCAAAGGAAATAGTGGGCGAGTAGGTGTCCGGGTTGTCGGAGCCAAAGTCGTAGATGCTGTAAAAGTTGCGCAAGAAGCGAACCCCGAAGAGGAAGAAGTAGTTCTCAGCACCAGAGTCATCAAACGGCGGCCAGCAGGCATCATCGCGGTTGGCAAAACCCCGCAAAGCCAGCTGATCGCCGGTGATGGTGACGTTCTGGCCGTCAGTGAACTCGAACTCGACCGACCAGTCGCTGGTGAACTCGGTGCACAGAGGGATATGGTCGCCACTGATGATTGCAGTCCAGTTCATACCGATGGATCTGTACAGAGGCTCCAGCATGTTGGTTGGCACGGACATGGCGCTGCCACCGGTGTCGAAGACGGTGTACGAGCCGCCCAGCAGCGGCAGGCGCTCGCTGACCGACACCGCGCTGGCAGTGCTGTACGCCGGAGTCGCGCTGGACGCGGCAGTGGGGGCGACATTGTGGGTGCCCGTGATGGCGTACGTGTCGACGCGCCAGAGCTGCAGCTGGCCACTCGAGTACTGTGTGGGAATGCGCGCCATGACGTCATTGGCATAGGTAGTCTCGAGACTATCACCGATAGTCAAAAGGCCGCCCTGATCGCTTTTCTTGTTGGCCATGTCGGCGTAGTAGATGCCGAAGCGGTTCTTGTCCAGCTTGCCGTCCCACATTAGCGTCTCTACGAGGGTGGTTGTCTCGGCGTCACTGATGGTGCTAAAGGCCAGGCCGAGGAAGCCGTCGGCGGGCATCTGCGTCCAGGATGACTGGTTGGCGGCCATAAAAGATTGATTCCACGAAACGCCGTCGATGGTGAAGTCGTCATAGTAAGACGGGCCGGTGGTGTGACCACCGAGGTAGATAATATCGCCGCCGACTCCTGTAGCCTTGCTGGTTGACGAGGCGCTGGCATTGTAGGGAGAGTAGGGGCGTTTAGAGCTGCTGTGAACAGCACATCCGCCGTTACCACAGACTTCGTCAACGACCCAAGTAGTGGCACTGCCTGTGTCAAATCTGAGGCGGTGAGTGGTGGGAGGTGTACCTATCTGCACATCAACAAGGTTCTAGACGGAGATGGCATTGTTAGCTGGTTTTACTTGGCTATGCCGTACCGGGGTTAGGGTCGTTGACTTACATAACCATCATCACGAATGACGGGTAGGTTGAGAACCGACGCAGAGCTTGCGCCGATCATGGCCGAGGCGGCCAGCACAGAAGTGAGAGAGTGCATGATGAGTGCACCAAAAGAGAGGAGTGTGTGAATGCAAAGGGGAATATGCAAGAAACTAAGGAAAGACAACAGCTGATGGACGAGTCTTGTGCAGAGGCAAAAGCTGGTGGTAGAGTCTCTTTCGTGGACAGACGAGAAGGACGGGTGGAGCTTCTTATACTTCTCTGGCCTAACTCCGGAGCGGCAGTTTATAGAGGCCGTCGACATTTAATGATCCTTTCCCTTCTGCCCCTTGTTCTCTTCCTTTTTTTCTTGTGTTCCCTTGCCTCCGCCAACACATAATGCCCCTGCTCATCAAAGTTGCCATCGTGGTCGCTGTTGTTGGATATCGGTTCCTGTATGCAGTAACAATGGGCCACAGCCACAGCTGTTTCGGAAAATTCTAGCAGGGAAACGATCCTAGATGGTATGTCAGGAGACTTGATAGGCTCATGTCTGCATGGCTTGTCTGCCTCGTATTCAGGCTTCTTGATGGCAGAGCAGGATTATTATGTCGCATCTAAGCTCCTTGAGGTTGACTTGAGGCTGGCGAGCCTTCGGCACTGGGGTTCAAAGCGCAGCTAGGTAGAGTTTAACTCGCCTATTTTTAGATTTGCTTGCAAGAGAAAAATGTGATGTCAGAGACACCCAGCGAGACGAGAGGGAGTTCTGCTGTGCTGCTTGCGGTCGTTCTGGAAAGGTGTTGATTCTGAGTTCTCGGCGTCCGAGCGGCCCGCTGCTCATACGAACACGGGCAACTGCATGTGCATTTACGTAGTTAGCTATAGTTTAGAGATTTGTAACTGTGGAAACCGGGTAGGGTGTGATATGTTCCAAGCAGTTATCAGGTATAGCGAAGGGGGTGATTGAAACAATAACGATCTTATTAACTAAGTAGACTCTGAATGGTTGCATGATTCCCCCATCTCTCTCCATTCTCCTATCCTCGGCCTCGCTGGCCGTTTTATCTTTCCTCCTGGCTGTGGCTAATGGTATGTGGGTCGGTGAGGCGTTGGCTGACTCATCTGTGGCCGCCCATTTCTTCCTGGACACCCCGGGGTGTGTCCATCGCTTGACCGGTCAGGTGATGTATACCATTTTCACAGTAACTATGCAGATGGAGTGCAAGATTCGACTGCCAAAGTTCTTCCAGTTCTATCATGTAACTATTGCCCAAGTAGGTATATGCAAGGCCTGCATTGCTACCCTACACTTCAAGTATGCAATGTCCAGAGCCTTTTTAGAACACTGGCTGTGGCTAGGGTCTCCCTCCTTCTTGCATGTGTGCAGACACACGGTTGACCGATATATGCATGGGATGAAACATGGGCTAATCCGAGAACTAACTACCGGTGGCTATAGTCACATGTCTGTCTTTGGCATTTCCATACTTGGATACACAAGAAGGCGCCCTGTTCCAGGACTTTCTTGAGTCTCAGATCTGACTTTGATGGCTTTATGCACGACACCAAAAATTGTTAGGCGCTGTCAGTCTCATGGGAGACTGTCACTGTAGGAGTGTATCGGCCCTGAGATCCTTCTCAAAGGCGGAGGGGAGGGGAACCATGTGATTCATATAATAGCAGGCTGTTAATATAGACATGGGAGTATGGAAATAAGATGTGGACGCATAAAATATACAACTATGTACAAACGAGAAAGAAGAAAAACAATCATCACATCGCCACAGCCACCATCCTCTTGTCTGGTGGCGCTACTGGAGGCCTGCTGCCTGCTGCCGACTCATGCTGTTCACATCAAAGTACGGTGCTTCACCCACCGAGCACACTCTGTCGCCGGTGCGCACATCGGTGTAGTCGTAGGTGGCCGAGTGGAAGGTGCAGCGGTTGTCCCATATGGCCAAGTCGTTCTTGTTCCACTTGAAGCGCACCTGCAAGTCGTGGTTGAGCGTGACGAGACTAAAGAGATACTGCAGTAGCATGTCGGATTCATCCTTGGTGACGCCATTGATGCGCTTGGTGAAGCCGCGATTAACAAAGATAGACTTCCAGCCCGTGACGGCTGCCAGCGCGAGGAGACTGTGTTAGCATGCAGGTTTATTGTAGAGGCTAGGGAGAAGCATCATGTACTTACGGTTGGTTCGCACAATGGGGTGCACGGCTGTCAGCTCCGGGCCCTTGTTCAGCGGTGATCCGCGCTCACCCTCACGCAAGGGGTTGCCCAGTCGCCGCGCCTCGTCATGGAAAAAGGTCGCGTCGTGTGTGGCTGTCAGGCCCTCAAGAAACGTCTGCATTGGCTTTGACAGCCGGTCGTACACATCGTAGGCCGAAGCCCACAGCGTGTCACCGCCCGTGGCTGGCAGAGTGTGAATCTTGAGCATAGCATAATCACTGGGTGCCGGCTCAAAGGTGATGTCGCTGTGCCACGCGTTGGCCGCTAGACGACTGACATCGCTCAGTTGATGTGTCAGGCCACCGCCCTTCTTCTGCTTCTCAGATGAGATAACTGAGATCTGGTCGCCAAGCTCCGAGCCCTCCTCAGTGAGCGGATGAATATGCAGAGTCGATGAAGATGGCTATCATGGGATGGGGGTGTTAGTGCTTGTAGGGTTATGACTAGGGTTAGAAAGTATCCTTGAGTCTTACTGATCCGGCTGCTGTAGTCAGGCGTAGCATTAAGTCTTTCATTTGCGTCGGAGTGACGTCTTGGTTCCGCAAAAAGACCACTTCGCGTTGTGAGACGGCGATGGCGAGATCCCGGATAACAGCATCGTCTTGCTGTAGGAGATGCGTGACTTGCAGATTCGTGAACTCGGTGCCAATGGCCGGCGTCAGGTCGCTCTGAGCAAAGCCGGCCATAGACCCCGAGTTTTTGAGCGGGCCAGAAATGCTTGGCCGCGCAGCAGAATTGCCGCCGACAATGGTGCTTGAGGTGTGGGCAAGTAAAGGCATAATGGAAAGATGAGACTAAAGTTTGAGTAAATAAAAGGTGTGTATGCTCGAGGCTATGGCTGATAGGAACCAGATCGAAGATCCCGGGGTTCTGCTCTTATATGCTTGCATCAGTGGAGTTAAATAGCTAGCAGGACACCCCTACATAGTTTCGGCTGGCTATCCGGGAGCATCACGCCAGATATTTGGTGTCACACCATCTCTCTTCTAGCCTCCCCAATCTCAGCCGAGCAGAATGTGTCCTTTCCTTCTCCAAAGGCAAAATCCAAGCCCAGATGACGAGCTTTGGCTGTTTTCTCCGGCATATGGAGGGAGCGGAGAAAATATCGGCCTTCTGGGGCTTTTCTGTTTCTCCGCAGTAATGGTGTCAGTAGGAAGCAGAATGATGCCAGGAGATTCGAACCAACGCTGCATTTTGCAAGAACACTAGTGTAGGATCTGGAACTAGGATATATTGGAGCTTTGGGCCGTGGTTCACTCCTGGAAGACGGTAAAATACCCGGTGAGGAGACCACCGGCTTTTTCTCCACACACGCTTGCCTGCGCGGAGCTAGAATGGTGTCATTGGCCCTGGTTATTTGACTACACGCGGTATCCGATTGTCTTGTTCACTTGGATTCTGTAAGCGAGCAAGCGTGATGTCCGGCTCATGATAGGCCCGGTTTAAAACTACAATGCTGCTATCTAAGTCCATATATAAGCGGCCACGATCTTCCCTCTCATGTCATGAGTTGCCTTTTTTGCAAAGGTATCTGTCTACGTTTAGCCCCCTTATCTACTACATCCCCTTTCTCACTCTCCAACATGGCCAAAGACATTGAGACAGTGTCTGCTGTCTCCTCCACCGTACTAGGCAAGAAAGCCGGTAGCGATGTATCCATCAGTCACGTCTCCGCTCTAGTTGGCCGTGACAACCTGGCTGCAGTCGTCGTTCCAGATGCCGACTACGAGGGCCTGCACCGCTTCGACCCCAACGCTACGTGGACGGCCGAGGAGGAAGCCCGCGTCGTTCGGCGTACTGATCTGCGACTGCTTGTCTGGATCTGTGTCATGTTCTTCGGACTGCAGCTGGACCGTGGCAATCTGTCCAACGCCTTGGCTGACGACTTCCTCAAGGACTTGAACTTGACGTCAGACGACTACAACAACGGCACCACAATCCAGCTCGTGTGCTTCCTGGCTGCCGAGTTCCCTGTGCAGCTGCTGACCAAGCGTTATGGCTTCAAGTATGTGCTGCCGGCCATGATGTTCGCGTGGGGCACCGTCTCATGGGCCCAGGCATGGATTACCGATCGCAATAGCTTCTATGTGACACGCGCCCTTATCGGCTTCTGTGAGGGCGGTTTCATCCCAGGTGCCATCCTATTCGCCACTTACTTTTACACGTCCAAGGAGCTGTCGACACGCCTAGCCGCTTTTTGGTCGACACTGAACATTGCCCGCGTCATTTCGGCGCTTCTAGCCGCAGCCATCTTGGAGATGCGAGGCACGCTGGGCAAGCCTGGTTGGTTTTGGCTGTTCCTGCTAGAGGGTCTGTTGACTGTGGTGTTGGCACTAATTGTGAGTCATTCCTTGTCCATCTATTTGTGTATGTCATCTACTAACACTGGACAGTCCTTTGCGTACCTGCCAGCCTCCCCCGTCAGTACTACGAGCCTCCTCTGGCGCAAGCCATGGTATACGGAGCGTGAGGAGGTCATCATGGTCAACCGCATTCTGCGCGATGATCCTGCCAAGGGCCTGACCTCCATCCGCGAGCCCGTTACCATCAAGGATATCAAGGCTACGTGGGGTGACTCCTCGCTCTGGGGCCTGTTCTTTATCGGTCTCGTGGCATACATCCCAGCTACACCTGTGCAGGCGTACTTGACACTGACACTGCGCCGGCTCGGCTTTTCGACGTTTGACTCCAACATGCTCACCATCCCATCGGCCGTGTTGCAGATCATTACCATGCTGGCGTTAACATGGAGCAGCAACCGCCGCAACGAGCGCGCGTTTCACTGTCTCTTTGGCGAGGTCTGGGTGTTGCCACTGTTGATTGCCATGATCACACTGCCGGACGGCGGCCATGAATGGGGCCGATTCTCGCTGGTCACGCTGATTTCGGGATACCCGTACTTCCACCCGATTGTGTCTGCCTGGATCTCGGAAAACTGCTTCGACGTCAAGAAGCGCGCCATCGCCGCAGCTACATACAACGTCATTGTCCAGATTGGCAGCTTGATTGGCTCGCAGATCTACCGCCGCTACGATGCGCCGTACTACAAGCAGGGCAACTCGGTTCTCGTTGCTTTCTGCGCTCTAGGCATGGTATCGTTTGTGGTCCAGCGCCAGTGGCTGGCTCATCTGAACAAGCAGAAGGAGGATAAGTGGACTGCTATGAGCCCACAGGAGCGCGCCCAGTATCAGAATGATACTCAGGCACGTTTTGAAGAGGGCAACAAGCGGCTGGACTTTCGCTATGCGTTGTAGATGCAGTTCAACCGGACTGAAAAAAAGGAGTAGTCAACTAATGTGATTATTGTAGTTAATTTAACGTTTTAATTGACCAAGAGAAACTGATATGAAGATTTGTCTGTACAAAGCGTTGATAGTTATCTTTCTGAGACTTGGGGTAAGCAACTAGACAGCGACATTCTGAATTCATGTTGAAAACAGGGGTCAATGTCACTCGGTTTCGCGGGGGTGGGGCCAGAGCTCTATCATATCGTGCAGGATCCCGGGGACCCTCCGCAGCCTGCCCCCGAAAGCCCTCTATAGAACCAACCTTTAGCGCCTATTCGTGTAAGTCGTAGCGCTGAAGCCCCTAGAGTATGACACCATCCCCACTAACGCACACCGGGCCCAGGGTCTCGTCTCTAACTCACCTGATCTTCCCCGCAACACCAAAATGTTGTCATCACAAATGCAAATGACAAGATGGGCTGGGGCTCTGTATAGCCGCTCCAACCGAGCAGCCAGAATTACACCACCGAACCTGGCATGCAGCTGTCTGAAGTTCTAGGCTCCAACATCTACATCTCCCGACCACCAAACAGCAACCTTTCATGAGCCCCCCACCACATCCAACAGGCTCTTCAATCTCCCTTGCCGGGCCCCCGGGGACTCCCGCCGGTCTCCTGGCCCCTGCTACCGGCGGGCCAGCACCAAAGAAGCGCAAGGTCGGTTCCAAGGCCTGCGACGGCTGTAAAGTGCGCAAGGTGCGCTGCTCCGGCACGCCGCCGTGTGAGCGCTGCACGGCAGTCGGAATCGCTTGCACGTTTAACAAGCTGCAGGCAACGCGCGGCCCGCGCAACCTGCGGCCCAAGACACTTCGCCAGATCCAGTCTTTTCAGACACAGACGCAACATCTTGACAAGGCGGCTGGAAACGAAGCAGCCCATGACTCAGGCCAGAGTGCATGCCCTGGTGTACTTCCCGGCCCACCGCTAGACCAGCAGCGGCATGGAGAGCCCTCCGTCTCGATAAATACGCATGGGCCTGTGCTACAGTCCCCAAGCTCCCCGGAGACAGTTCCTAGTCCAGTCCCTGCAACAGCCCGGTGGTCCTCGGCTTCGATGCCGCTTCCTCAACGCACGCCTGTCGAAACGCTTGTTCTGCGACTATGCATATACCGCATGCGCCTGTTTCCCGTGTGGCCCATCGTGGCAGTAGAAGAAATCATTGCCTCGCTCCAAATTGACTCTGGCAACCTAGCCACTTATGCTCTTGCCAACGCCATTGGCGCCGCCACCATGGCCCAGCTTAAGCTCCGGCGTGCCAATAACCCCGAAATCACAGACAACGTCGTGGCTGCTGATATGGCCACCGAGTGCCAGTGGGCGCGGGCACAGCTGGAGATTGAAGAGACTCGGGTTGCCGAGCGAACAACCGCCCCGGATTCCGCACGTGGGTCTGGAGCCCAAGCCGAATACGACGCGGACGCAAGCTCGCTAGACGCGCTGCGCACCTCATTTTTTCTGCATGTGTATCAAGAGAACCTGCAGCCAGGCGGTAGGACGTCTCTTCTCTTCCTGCGGGAGGCTATTACACTAGCCCAACTGATGGGGCTTGGCCGCGCATCCTCATATGTCGGGCTGTCGGAACAAGAGCAGCGCATGCGGCGGCGCATAATCTGGCTGCTGTTTGTCACGGAGCGCGGCGTAGCTCTGCTGCACAAGCTGCCTGTTGTGTTGACGGCGCCAAAACGCTTCCCGCCGTTGGATCTTGTAGAGGGCGATGTAGGCTGGGCTGGCTGCGGCGATGCGGGACCAGTTGGGGGAGGCGCACACAACTATCGTCGAGGAAGTGCTGCAGAAGACCACGGCTCCGCGCATTTCCTTCCGGCTTTCCGCCAGCTTGTCAATCTTTTCTGGATTTTCGATCAGTCGGGAGCTCTCGAGGCTCTCCAAAACGACGAGCCACGGCCCAGCAGCGCTTCAGAATCACCGCCCGCTTCCAGGGCCGAGAATTTGGATGCTAGCACTGGCATCGTTGCCAACACAACAGCGTTCAGAGTTCTACAGCAGCGTCTACGCGACATACCACTTGGTATAGGATTCAGCGGCAACGACGTCCAGCGCGCAGATCTCCTCGTCACTCGACAATGGATGCAAATTTTGCTCTGGCGAGCTGTAGTCGCCCACAACGCTACCAACTTCCAGCAGCCCAACTCCAGCCCAGCCCACGTCTCTACGCCAGCTCTCGCACTTGGCCCGCTGCAAATTGCCAGCGAATTTCTCCAGCTCGTTGCATCCGTTCCGCGCTCGGCGCTGGACGCCCATGGCCCATCTCTCGAGTACAAAGTCTACGAAATTTCACGCGCAGTGACAGACACCCTAATGGCCCACTCCCTTCACGACCCCGTCGCTCTAGGCCACTTAGCGGCACCCCTAACATCACCGCCGTCATCGCCCAGACAGAACCCGGAGCAGGTCCTCCACGAGCTTCAGCGATTGCTAGCCTCATGTCGCGGTGGCAACGCGCACCTTGTTCAGCGTTTGCGGGCACAGATCGCACAGGTTCAACCTGCGGCGCTGGCTGTCTCAACAGGCGACTGGTTCTCTCCGCTCTCGTTGGTTGCGCCAGGCCTTCGTAGCAGGCCTGTTGCTACAACTGTAGCTGGTGCTGGCCAGGGCATAGCTACTCCAAACATGGCCCTGGTCTGGCCTGATTCAATGGCCGCGGCCGCTGCATTGGAGAACGTCAACATCAATTTGGACTCCATGCTGGGGCTGGGCATGGGAATGGGCGTCAGTAGCCCTACTCGGCTTGGGGTGGGGTTGGGCGGTCTTGGAGTGAACCACTGGTACTATCAAGTACTTGACCCGGATTTAACATCAAATGGCGGCGATCAGAACCAACACCATCCATGAGTGCTGGAGTCCAGTCTAACCTGGTCCCCTGTGTTAGCCCCCAATTTCACCATCACTCCCCAGATTTCGCCATCTTAAGCCTCATACTAGTCAATCAAAACCTCCGGGCAATTCTCCGCCATTTTTTCCGGCAATGGTATCATTCTGAACCGGCTACACTACATTGACTACAGTCTGTAGGTGCTGGTACTTTATCTAGTGTTCACGGCCTTCACCCCGTTGCTTTTCTCCGTTTCTCTGCATCTTACACAACCTCTTACATATAACCCTAACCCTAGGATACCGAACATCCATAGTTATCATGGCCTGGGAAGAACCAAGAAAGACAGGCATGCAGTATCGCCGTTTAGGCAACTCTGGTCTACATGTCTCGGCACTTGGTCTTGGTGGCTGGCTGACATTTGGCGGGCAGAATGAAAATGGTAGGCTTATATGCCCAGTTCACTCTCTTATGAAACCCTTACTAACTACTAGATAGAGACTACTTTTGCCTGCATGAAGGAAGCCTATGACCGTGGCATCAACTTTTTCGACACAGCCGAGTCCTACGCCGGCGGCAACTCGGAGATCGTCATGGGCCAGGCAATCAAAAAGTTTGGTTGGAAACGCAATGACATTGTCGTCAGCACCAAGCTCAACTACGGCGGCGCCAACGGCGAGGTGCTTGTCAACAACCATGGGCTCAGCCGCAAACACATCATCGAGGGCTTGCGCGCGTCGCTACAGCGCCTGGATCTCGAGTACGTCGATATTGTCTACGCCCACCGCCCCGACCGGCTGACGCCCATGGAGGAGACGGTGCGTGCCTTCAACCATGTTATCGAGACCAAGGGCTGGGCCCTGTACTGGGGCACATCCGAGTGGAGCGCCGATGAAATCGCAGAGGCCGCTGGCATTGCGCGTCAGCTAGGTCTTGTTCCACCTGTCGTCGAGCAGCCGTTCTACAACCTGCTGCATCGCACCAAGGTCGAGACCGAGTTCCAGCGCCTGTACGCCCGCTTCGGCCTGGGCTTGACTACCTTCAGCCCACTCAAGTTTGGCCTGTTGAGCGGTAAATATAACGATGCTGTCGACGCACCACCGCCTGAGAGCCGCTTCGCCAAGGGCGATGACAAGTTTGTCAACTACATGCGCGGGAATTACGGCAATAAGGCGTGGCAGGAGGACATTGAGAAGTGCCGCAGACTCAAGGTACGACCCTTTTTACCATCTGCTAACCCATCGACATACCATTACTTGGCTAATTCTCCTTTCTTAGCCAATCGCCGACAAACTAGGAATTCCGCAGTCTAGACTAGCCCTTGCCTGGTGCCTCAAGAACCCAAACGTCTCATCTGTCATCACAGGCGCGTCGAAGCCTGAACAAGTAGTAGAGAACTGCAGTGCTTTAGAAGCAGTCAAGCTTTTAACCCCAGAGATTATGGCTGAGATTGACGAGATCTTTGGGAAGTTTGATCTGGACCCTGCGAGACAGGACTGAGCAAGATGGAGACACAGACGTATGTTGATTTGGCATGTAACACAGACACACAACCAACCAACCAACCCTAATGAACAATATAACCCTATTGAATATGTACACCACTCGAAACTTTGTCCACCTTCATCCAACTCGTTTCGTTTCATCGACACAAGTGAAACACATTAACCCACCATTTCCCAATAGACTTAACTTGAAAGCGAGTCTTGTCTCGTGCGCGATACACAATCTTAAAGCGAGTTTCAACCTCACCACGTCGGCATCCCGCTCCCAAATTTCAGTCTACCATCTCAATCTCTGCAGATGAAGACGCCTAGGGAATCGAGCCTCTCTCTAGTTTGATAGCCGTTATCAAACTCGCGATGCCTCACATTTTGGAGCGGGTGACCGGCTTTTGGAAGGCATGGGCTGGTTGTAAAGTCCCATTCTCATGTATAAATACAGACTGATTTCTAGCCTATCTTTTCCCCTTCTATCCTGTTCTCCAGGCTGGTACTCAGATCAAAATTCATCGCATCTTCATCTCAACTTTGATATTCTTATTTGCACATACTTTTTTTACCTTACCATCTTCTCTCCATATAATAACTTCAAAATGCACTTCTCTATCTCCACCACCTTCATCTCCCTTCTGGCCCTCACCAACGCCGCGGCTGTGGAACGCCCTGGTGCTGCCGTTAGCCCTCGCTCGTCTGACCTCGAGCCACGCCAGGGCGCCAATGCCAACCGCCCTGTCCCTGCAGGTGCTTGCTGTGTTGCTAACACAAGTCTCAAGCAAGATGTTTGCTCTGTCAATGGACAGTCCGGCCGCTGTGTGCCTGCAAGTGTCAATAACTGTAAGTGCCTTCAGTGGTACCCGTTGCCAACAGCTGAAATGAAGTCATGCTAACATTGATTCCTTTCCCTAGGTGGTTCTTCTTTGACTTGTATCGAGGACAACAGATTGACATGTGATGCCACCACATTGGAGCGCGGACGTCCTCTGTGCCGTCTTGCACAGGGCGCATAATTTACGTCTCCATAGCTACAACATTACTGTATTTATGTAGTTAGTCCAATACACTTGTCACGACACTTTAATGTAGCCTTTTGACAACGGAACAAATCACTGTGATATTGAAATCTCCCTTGAAGGGTCAGTTAGTACGGAGAACCATTCTAGCACATCACAACGCAATACTGGGACAATGTTGCCATTGTGCCAGTGCAGATTTAATCTGACCATGTTTAAGCCTGAACAAAGTTTTCATCATCGCCCTTGTTATTTTTGGAGTCATTGTCGTGATGGTGGTCATTGTCATGGTGGTCATTGTCATGGTCGTGGGCATTGTGGTCATGGTCGTGATCATGCTCTTGACTGTGGCCATGTTCATGGTCATGATCATGCTTCGAATCATTGTCATGGCCATGATCATTGCCATTATCGCTTTCATCATCACGGTTGCGGTCATGATCATGGTCATGCTTTGAATCATGATCATGATCGTGGCCATTGTCGTGGGAGTGATCATTGTCGTGGGAGTGATCATTGTCGTGGGAGTGATCATTGTCGTGGGAGTGATCATTGTCGTGGGAGTGATCATTGTCGTGGCCGTGGTCAACGTCGTGGGTATGGTCATTATCATGGGAATGATCATTGTCGTGGGAGTGGTCATTGTCGTGACTGTGGTTGTTGTCGTGGCCATGGCCATGAGCATCCTCTTGGCCATTAGAATCACCACCAACATCGAACCAATCTAAAATAATTAGAATTTGTCTTTCTAACAAGGACTATTGTGTAATCTTACCATTTTTCTTGACAGGCCTGGCATTCTGGACTTCCTTAAAGTTACCACAAGCAATTCGAGAGTTGGATCTGTCATGGATCACAATGCTGCGGTTACCAAAGAATCCAGTGTTACCAGGAGTAGTGCTGAGGTAAATATCCAAGAAGCTACATGAACATTGGTTAGAGTATGGGGCATTAAACCAAAGAGTATATATAACTTACTACTTGCTGGAGCTATCCTGAGTGACGTTGTTGTGCTTCCCGGAGAGGTCACCAAGCTGACATGTCTCGGGGCGGTTAGGATCACATTCGGGGAAAACACCACTGTGGTACGGATCAAGGTGTTCACCAGTAGTCCCGCAGTCGGCATCTTTGACAGGCTTCTCGTGAATGTGGTAGGCTAAAACATAGTCATTAGCAAACCTTGCTATCAGGAAACCAACTAGATAAACTTACTATATGGTCCTTCATGAGGGTTGAGGCCATTCATTTTAAGGCGGAAAATGGTGCCCAGGCCAGTAGGATCAGAGTACGATACAACACGACCATTTTCGTGACTGCCTTTGATATCAGCGACGTAGGTGGTCCCGGGAATGTTGTCAACAATGATAGGGGCGTCATAGATATGATGATGATGATCCATGTGCTCATGATCGTGACCATGACCATGGTCGTGATCATGATCATTATCCGAACCCTGAGCCAGAGCTAGTCCTGCCGCAGCAGCTACAATGGGAACAATGGAGAGCTTCATAATGATAAAACGAAAGAAAACTTTTAACTGTGGATGATAAAGAAAGTAAGAGTGGTTGTGGGTGGGAAGAGAAAGGAGAATTTCCCGAGGAGGTGACCTAGGCCGATCTTTTATGCCTAGAGATATGGATACCCAGAAGTGTAAACATAGACTAGACGCAGACATCATTGTTATCCAAGCAAGTACTACGATCAAAGTAGAATTGAGCATCAGCGAAAAGATGTCATTGGTCAGGCTAGTGGAAAGTGTTGGTAAAAACAGCCAAGACCAACCACTATTTTTCTAGAAGGTGAGGTGGCACGAACTTATATTTTCAATTGTTACATAAAATGTGACGTAGTTTCTCATGAAAATGGATTCATTGTTTTGAATGGCCGTGTTGTTGACTCCTTATGACCGTTATTACCTTGTATCTTTTGGAGTGTCAAGGCAGCTGTAAGAACTCCCGCTCCAGAAAATAGTAATCACCCAACACGCCCAAGCCAGTGATACAATCGTAACCTTCAGTTGCCGGCCAGCCCTTGATAGAGGTGCCATCACTCCAACTGCAGCCCAAGCTTGTTCCCCTGGTGACATCGAGCAGCTGTGATGAGATTCTCTCTGAATAGAGAGCAGGGTTTAGAAATCCGAGAGGGCTCTTGCCAGCTTCAGCTCTTGCGAGATTGATTCGGGCAATTACACTAGCAAAGACGGGGGTGCTAGCACTAGTTCCGTAGACAGTCCCCTGAACTCCGCTATGTCTAATCAGGAACTTTGAGCCAACAGCCGATACATCTGGCATTGCACGGCCTCCGGTGTTATAGTAGCCCGAAAGTGTGCCGTTAAGATGCGAAATGTAGCCCTCGACTGCGGAGTCCTGCCACGACGGCCGGGGGAAGAAGCGGCTGAATCCTCCAGTGGAAAAGTCAGCACCAATGAGCGCTTCGGAGTTGAAGACGGCACCGACGGTAGTAGCCCATGGGCAGGATCCAGGAAAGGAGGTAACAGTGGTGCGTGTGTTGTTTCCGTCGTTGGTTTGGCAATCACCGCGATGGATGCCACGCGACCCACCATCGCCAGAAGCAAAGAGAATCGAGACGCCGCGCGCAGTCACCGCAGCCATGAGATCGCAGACTTTGTTGGCATAAGCCTGAGGGACGCTCTTTTCGTCGTCGGCATAGGAAATGGAGAGAACAGAGGGAATCTCACTGTCTCGCATTGATAAAACGGCTTCAAAGAACTCCAAGAAGGGCTCATTGTCGTTCTCGTTAGCTGGGACGTTCTTTCCATCGTCGCCAAGTTTTACTCCACGACCGCCAGTAGACAGGTACAAGACCTTGGCGGGATATGCAAGAGGGATGGCGTATTGTACATCCAAGGAAGCCTCTCCGCCAGCCTTATACTTTGCCTGTTCATTCAGACCGCCATTTATCAAGACAAAGGTCATGTTTTTGATTACCTGGGGCAGATGAGGCATGTGGCTTGCCAGAAACGTGGAAAGATCTTGGTTGTTGGGATACTGCTCGAGGAATCCAGCAATTCCCAAATGCGCAGTAGAGCGAAACGTCTCGTTAGGCGTGGTGAAGTTGTACAGCAGTTGCAAACATTCTGGTGTAACCTGATAGTAACAAGGATATGTTGAGGCCGATTGGGTCGATATCTCAGGGTCCCCATCATCCGAGCCAAGAATCAGCCCCCGCTTGTTGGCTTCAGTTGCGTAATGAGATGTGTGGGTGACTGGGCTGATATCCAAAGAACCTTTTTGATTGGCACGTGACGAAATCGGTTCCATGAAATTAGAGATGGGATGCACAAAATCAATGTGCTTTGCCATATCCTCTGGTAAGGAATAACTGAGAGTGCGCAGACGCGGTGAGTTCTCTTTGAATGAATAATGATCAATATCAGCATCCAGTAGACTTCTTGCTTGGCCCACGGTTGCCGTTACATGGACCCAGTCATTTTGGATCCGGACAGACGAGTCTTCCACACCGGCTTCGGCCAGCCACCCCCGCACGGCATCAACGCGCTCTTGGGAAATCGTGCGAAGAGCTTTAACTTCAGCCCCAAGCATATGATTGGTGTAAGTAGGGCTATCGATATCAGCGGCCTCCAAAACCCGACGCTTCAGGATATTCATCTGGTCGGTATTGCGTAGCGAAAGCGACAGCTTGATTATTGCATCATTGTCGATCTGGCCACTGAGCTTCCAGCCCTCTGGAAGTCGGTTAACATTTTCGATAGTAATTCGAGGCGGATATGGAGAGGATGCATAGGCGATTGTAGCGGCGCCAGCAAGCAATGAGAGCATCTTTGAGAGCGCCATATTTGTGCGGTTGAGGATGCAAATACTGAAGAAGGTGGAAGGAAAAAGAGTAAAGACAAGTGTGCGAAGAAGACCACAGAAATAACAACAAATACTACGCGACTAATAACAAAACTGCCATGCCAGCCACCTCATGCACGTCATGGCACTCCAAGTAAAGTCGGTTACACTAGCGGGAGGTAGCTTACCGTTTATTTCATCCCGTGTGAAATGTACTAGCCAAGTAAAGCAAGCACTGGATGCACTACGAGGGACTCTTGGAATCAAAAAAAAACCGCTCTGCCATCCCTTGGGATTCTAGGATTTCGATAGACTTCCAGTCCACCCAACAGACAAATAACTCGGCGCCCCCCTTCGCCTTCTCACATCTTTTTTCTTGTACAAGTCATTACACACTAATGATTCGCCTCTCAGCTGCTGCTAACCTACAGGAGCCGTCCGAAATGCGTCGTACTTGTATACGGCTTGTATCGTGAGACGAGGACACTACATCAATACATTCGGCCATATGCAAGGTGGGTAGCAGACGGAAGTTTCATGTTGTGGGTGAGTCTAAAACAAGGGCAGCTGAGATTCCATGGGAGTCGGCAAAAGCAAACACACATTCTCTAACATTGCCATAAGCTAGATATTGACAAGGGCTATGGTTGAAGTTGTGGTTGTCGTCTGCACCTAAATTGATGTATTGCCACTGGTCATTATCTGTCCCTGAGCTATAAGTTAGCCTCCAGATAGTGCTGATCATGTACCCTAATATAGAGTTGATATAGTTATAGGGTTATAGCGGATAATCCGATCCACCTCAGCCCATCTCCTATCGATAAGCTCGTCATCTAGACAATCTCCAAGACGTCTCAGACCCTGGCCATCACTGCAGAACAAGCTCATCGCTCACGCATTCTTAACCCCATTTTGCCGTTCACTCGCTTTTTACTGGGTCGCCAGCACGTTCTCTATGTCCAATTTGTTTTCTCGATTTCGCACATTAACCCGTTCGATATCCACAATGCCTGGTGAGTCTAGCCACCTCATCACATGCTTTGGGTCTTGTCCAGCACCACGCCTTGAAGATCAGGGCCTTATCCGTCCTCGCTGCTACCCCCTATGTTGTGCGCGGGGCTGCCCCGCGAAGGCGCGGGCACAAACAGCTCAGACCTACGCTAACCGCCAATGCCGATAGCTCCCACCGACCGCCGCCCTGTCGTCATCTCCGGCCCCTCGGGCGTCGGCAAGGGCACGCTGTACAAAATGCTGTTCAACAAGCACCCTGATACCTTCACTCTGTCGGTCTCGCACACTACACGTGGCCCTCGTCCTGGCGAGGCTGACGGCGTCGACTACCACTATGTTTCCAAGGATGCCTTTATGGACCTTGTCAGCAAGGATGGCTTTGTCGAGTGGTAAGCCTCTACTTTCCCTTTGCTCTGATGATGTGGGAATGTCGCACGGTAGCTAACTATTACGAATGCTGCAGGGCCAAGTTCGGCGACAACTGCTATGGTACATCTAAAATGACGATTGAGGAGCAGACCGCCAAGGGCCAGCTAGTCGTGCTAGACATCGAGATGGAGGGCGTTAAGCAGGTCAAGAAGAGCTCCATCGCCGCGCGCTACGTCTTCATCGCGCCGCCGTCGACAGCCGAGCTAGAGCAGCGCTTGCGCTCGCGCGGTACCGAAACCGAGGACAGCGTGCAGAAGCGTCTCGCTGCCGCCAAGGTCGAGCTGGAGTTCAGCAAGGCCCCTGGCGTCCACGACAAGATCATTGTCAACGACGACCTGGAAAAGGCCTACAAAGAGCTCGAAGAGTTTGTCTTTGCTGCGCCGCCTTCCGAGTTGGCTTAGGAGCGTTCATACGAGATAGACGTTGGATATGATAGATAAAGATATACCAATCCATATATCTACATGTACACTCAAGACCAATGTCTTCACTGGTACGTAATAACGAGATTGAGGAAGCTATCAAATACAAGAAAACACTATCGATTATTGCGACCATCTTCCCACCACCCCATCACGACAAGTAACAGTCTGGCACATAAAAGCCATAGAAGGGTAACATTACCCTTTCCACCGTCTAATTACAATGGCAGTAATTGAGCTCCTCCATTGCCTAACCTGAAATATGACAGCATTCATCTGAAGCAAAAATAGATGACAAAATCCCGTAGACTCTAACCGTAGTAATAAGTTCCCATCATACCCCGAAATCCTTCTTCGCCTCAAACATAAAATAACCAAAAAGAAAAAGAAATTCCGCTTCTCTCCCTCAATCACGAAAATTCTGCGAGTGGGAGAGAAGGGTGGCGAAAGAAAACCAAGAACAGGAGGAGAAAAACAACAAGAAACCCAATGTCGAGTTCAGAAAAAAAAAAACACGCGACATGAATCAAACAATAAAAATGAGCCTGTATCCAAACGAGAAGAAAAAGCGGCGAAAAAATACACAAAATGCAAATGAAGAAAGTTAGTCTGGCAACTGGGTAAAAAGAACTCGATGTGGTGAGATATCAGGTCTAGAAACGTATGAGGAATAGACAAAATAGAATCCTGGCCAAACAAGACGATGGCTGTGGTTGTGATGGCGACCCAGTAAAGCGGCGTCTAGAGAGCACAGGATGAAGAGACAGAGATTCCAGGGCTGAGAATGTTTCCAATCTGGTGAGAACCATTTGAATTGCTGCCCTGATCAACCGAAATCGCCAACAGACGAAAAGACGGCGTACTGTCCCAATCAACCCAGTGCCTCATCTACGGAGCTAGAGTCAACTCTCCGGCCATTAGTGGTGCGCACTGTCACTGTAGCCTGTGCTGCCATAGACCTGGTGTTGAGGTGCTCTGTACCCTGGGACAACTGCTTCATACTGTGCTGCAGCAGCGCTGGCGTCCCAGCGCTGCGTGTCGGATAACGCGCCTGTCGCTGTGACCGCCGCGTGCTGCTGCTGTAGGGGTGGCGCCTGGATCGCAGAGACGTAGGAGCCTGGGTTGGCCATGGGCCGGGCGTCTATCGTGGTGAGCGGGGGGATGTTGTGCAGGCCCTGGTGGCCGCGGAGCGATGGTGACAGGGTGCGCGGCGGCACGGGCGTAGTGGTATAGCCGCCCCATCCGGAGCCGCTGGACATTGACCGCGGTGACGAGATACCTTCGGGGTGGGCGCTTTGTGCGGCGTGAACGGTGTAGGCGGCGGGAACGGAGTCGGTAGGAGTGGCGCCAGGGGGTGAGGGGAGAGATTGGTAGGCGGTGGACAGGGATGAGACCATGTGTGAGGTGCCCATGCCACCATGGACGTTGCCAAGGCCGGAGGGGGGGCTGTTGGAAGCTGATGGGTTGACGCTGTATTTGCTGATGATCTTCTTAAGCGCGTTTTCAAGTGCGGACCAGGCAAACACTTTGACGTCCTTTTCAATGTTTCTGGGCTTGGGGTTGCTGAAACCCATGATGACCTTGAAGAACTCTTCTGTGTCGGGCTTGGCCTTTCCAACTGTCGCAGGCTTGAAGCCTTCTAGGTTACGACGAATGCGGTTCTTCTCCTCAACTGAGAAGCGTGTCGGGGCGACAAGGAGCTGTTCCAGGAGCGAAATCGTATCAACAGAAGTAATGTAGCATCCTTGGTTTTCTGCCCACCAGATGCAGCTGACGCATACGCTCTGAGGGGACCGGTCGTTAGCAGCCACCGGCCGGAAGCTAGTCTTGATGCTGGAACCGACGATTGTCCGTCTGAACTGAACTATGCGTCTCTTGTTGGCCCATTCCTCGGGTGACCACTGTTCCGCCATGGTCTTGAGCGGGTGCTCCAGTTTGAGTTCGACTCTTTGGGGGTATGAACTGTAACTATTATAGCCGCTGCCGTTCATATTGCTGCCCTGGATGGTGCTGGTGCGCACAAGTCTAGCCGGGATATTGGGCATGCTAGAGGGTGCCATTGTCATGGTCATTGCTGGTCGCATCATGTTGGGGGAAGTCCGGTTTGTCCCGTCAAGAGGCTGAGCATAAGAGTGCCAGCTAGACATGGACGGTCGCAGAATAGGCGGGGCGTTGCGACTGTATGAAGATCCAGAAAACGTAGAGGGCCGATAGCCAGCCATCATATCAGATGTGCCATTTGAGTATGCGGAAGATCCATAGGCCATCCCATTCGCTTGCTGTACGTCGTAGGAGGTGGTTGTAACATCGGTGACTACAGACTTCGGAGGAGACCCGCTTTGGGAGGATACTGGTGATTTGGAATCCTTGTCATCGCCCTGTTGAGGTGAAGAGGAAGCCCCAAGACCGGATACTAGGGAGAATTGGCCGGCTGGGATGCGGGAAATTTCACTGCCGTCGGTACTGGAAATGATGACTGTTGCAGGGATGTTGTTGGGCAACCCTTGAGGTACTTCCGAGCTGACAAGGTAGGTGTCGGTACTGTCTGAGGCCTCGCGGTGAACTTCGGTGGTGCAGGTCAAGTTTCCAAACAAGACCGATACAAATGGTGATGAGAGAGCGTAGGGACTGGAAATCCGGATGTTGACGCGTGTTCCGGGTGAGCCCGAAACGGGGTGCATGGAAATGAATGATGGATACTGGTCAACTACCTGGTTGTTAAACGAGTTGTCCTGGCCCATGTGCCCAGGATCATGAGAGTTAGTGTAGCCTGTGGATGCATATTGATATGTGTGGTCTGGGTAGTCGCGGGCAGCATCGTAGTCTAAGAGTGCCATGTCAGTGACATCACGTTCACGTGGTTGTTGCCTGGACTCTACATACTGTGCATGGGGACTGGTTGCGGCTTTGAAAACGTTTCCATGGTGGTTAGATTGTGGACCACTGTTGGATCACTGCTTTTCGAGTTGGTTTCTTGTTCAACCTCGAGTGTTGTAGCTTCTGGAGACTCAAAGCGATCGTCCAGGACGACAGGTTGGGTATTGTGGAACTGAGGCTTTACTTGATAGTTAGTTGGCTAATCCATGCAACGTATGAGCAATTCCTTGGATGCGCCCATACCTCAAACAGCTGATACTGCTGCCTGTACTCAAGTCTTTGTGAAGACATCCGAGCAAGTTGAGGAAGGGCACAGGTGAATGGGATTCAAGGATAGCCAGAGATTGGGCGAATTACAAGTCTCACGAAAGACTGTTGGTCGGGCTATGTAGGGCAGGGTAAGCAAAGAGATACTCACCAAGTCTGCGAGAGCAGTGACTATCATGCGGTTGTAGACGTTTGGCTAAAGAGAGCGAATAGAGCCTGTACTTTATACGCCAGAGTACAGTTGTAGGGAGAGAATCAGGCCTCAGCGTTCTGCGGATAACCGTCTTGTTGGTGACCTCTCAGACAACCTGCAAGGCGGGGAGAGGGGAGGCAACTGTCACTGAAAAGACTTGGTCTCAGATTCTTCAGGGTTCTAGGACTCAAGGCAGAGAGCGGTGTTGGCGATGACAGAGACAAGTTGAAATTTTCCTACATGTTCCAAAGAGTTAGTGACAGGTCAGTTCTACGGAGTGTCCACCTGGTTGACGTTTTGCTTCACGCATGAGTCTTTTACTCCTGCAGTCCCGGAACTTCCTCCCCATGGGACAGGCCTAATGTGAATAACGACAAGGGGCCAGATTACTTGCAAGAAGAGACATACCTTGAATGCTATTTTCCTTCAGTGGATATTTGCAGGCGCGGATGAAAGTACTGTAGGGAATGTACAATAAAAGATGTCGTCGTTCTGATAGAGTCGCCGTGGGCGTCGATTCTCGTAATGATGGTACCAATGGCAGAGATATCTTGGTTCAAGGTCTGATAGTGTCGTTGTAGTGACCCGTTCTCGTAGACTTGAAATGGCCAAGCCGTATCAATGTGTTTGTCTGCTGCGGGTTTCCCGAACCTATTCACGCAAAATTATGTAAGTTGAACAGTTCGCAGCTTGGGTGAGGCTGTTGATGCACGCTCCCACGTATGGTTCGTCTGTATAGTAGTAGTCGTAAAGCAACAGGATCACGGCGTAGATTGCACGTTGGTGGCTGAGTGACAGCAAGAACAAACAAACGGGCAGCTCTTGACTTCAGAACTACCAAGCCAGACAGACGGGAAGTGGCAGTGAGTGACAAGGACAAGGAACAAGGGGAATAATCAATATGGTGATGGGGGAGAATGATGCGGATAGCCGATGATGTCTAGACAAGGCACTTCTTGTAGATTGCACTGCAATGCAAGTTAAAGCTCAGTTCCAAGACAGTAGAAACATCAGTCACAGCCGGAGCTGGGAGAAGGAGCAGCTGGCTTGCCTCTCAAGATGGGCTAGCCTGGATTAGCTTGGCTGCTTATTTGTGTCTGTGCTTGTTTGTTTGCAGATGTCTGTCGGTCTGTCTATTTGGAGGCATATCTGGAGAAGGCGAGACGGCAAGGCGAGGGAAGTGTATCATTATACGCACAGAGCAGGGGAATGGAGACCAGGTCAAGAGGCAGCAGATATGTGATTTTGGCGGTAAAGAAAAACAAGAGACGTCACTAACCAAGTCAATATGGACAGGGGAGATGTAAAGAATGAGGCAGAAGGAAAGAACAGGAAACGAGGAGAGCAGTCGTTGTGGGTTGTCGACAAGTTTTGTGTTAATGCTGGTGACTTTGATTTGTCTTCCAGGCTGTGGACGTCTTAGTCGAAGGCGAGACCTGAGAAACTGGAGCTTGTAGGTGTTGTGTTCGTGGGAATAGGAACTCAGACCCTGTAGACGAGCCTTCCTGTCTATTCCGGGAGGGGGGATGGCCGAATAAGTAGAAACGACTTATATTGTGCCTGGGACATAACAACAGCACAGAGAAGAGAAGAGAGTGGGCGAGAGCGTAAGAGTGAGGGAAGAAGCCACTGGGTGTGAGTAGGCGTAGCTCCTCAGGGATAGAGCTCTCTTGAGGGTGTGTATAACAATACACCGGCTAGACATTACTGACTCTGACCTCACCTTCATACACGCCCCCCTCTATCCTGGTAATCTGAATAGCGAGGCTGGAGAGACTCCGGGAGGTGCAGAAAGCTGGGGGTGTGTGAATTTCTATTTCCTCATCCTTTTTTTCCTGTTTTTTCTTTTTTCTCTTTTTTCTTTCCTTTTTTTCACTCACTTCTAGATTCTCCCTGTTACCATCTTCTATTCCCTGAGCCTAGTCTCCGGTCGGGTCGACTATCCCTATAGGAATCCCCAAATCGTCCTTTTGACATGACCTGCTTGGTGGGCCGACCAAAAGCCCCAGAGAGCTCACTGACAAGCAGCTTGGTCATGGCAAGTGGTCACTGCAATATAGAGCTTCTTCCACCTTGAGATTCACTTGGCCCAACACGGTGGTTATTGGCAGGCACAGGCTTGCGGCTCATGTCCAAGACTGCAAATCCATAGAGCACAAATAGTAGGGCAGCTATCCCGGTGCGGGACGAAGGCGTCCATTAGGGTGTAAATGGGCATGCTACAACGCAAAACAGGAACACGACGAGATGTTGAAGGGCAAGAAAATGTACCTGCGCTAACAGTGTGGATCGGGCAGCACATGAGATCAACGGAAGATGCCACTCACTATATGTATGTCCGGTAACAAGACTTGAAGGACGGGAAGGACGGTCGTCTGGTAGATGTGGCGGAGGGGAGTGGGTCTTGGGCGGTGGGTGTGACCTTCATATGTATAGTTATCCGTGTACTTGAATAAGTCTCTATGAGTCTATCTGTCTGTATGCCTGTATGCAGTATAATTTGACGGGCGGATGTGTGGGGGGCTCGATACGCCTCTTGATGTCATTAACAGTGGTTCTTGGGCGGCGATGCTTCTGCAAGCTCGGCTACAAGAATCCCAGAAGCAGACGCCCAATACAACCCAAATACACCCGATGGCTCCAGATGCCGCAGATCTAAGTGTTCCGGCTACTAAACGACCAGAATCTGCTAGAAGTTACCAAGTACATGTTGGACAAGGCGTTGGAATTTTGGAGTGACAGTTGAGGTGAAGCGAGCGCTAGAACTACCAGCAGCCAAATCGAGCATTTTTTTCCCCGCAATACCATGTATGTACATACATACATATGTCTGGATATCTGTAAGTGTGTACTTGTGGTATACCTGTATACCTGTGTGCACGCATGCACTTGGACGTATGCAAGTATGTACACACTTAGATTTGCAGTATATGTTTGTGCAAGTGGAAGGCAAAACAGACGGGAAGGGGAATGTTGAGTGGAGAGGTCATCAGCACCAGATTATGAATGAATCAGCATGCTTTTCCACTTTCATCAGCCGTGATCAATAAGGCGGTGTCAACGAGGTGTAGGAAACAGCCAAGCCAACGATAAAAGGTAATAAAAGACAGCACGGTAGCGAAGCGATGATAATGCCCTTGGAATAGAAGTGGAGGTGGAATCCGCAAGGGATCCCAACCTTGGACGCAAGGAAGCATTCAAGATTGCTTGGGAGAAGTTGGAAAGTCCATATATACAGACGGACGGACGAGGAAAAGAAACGATGAACCAAAGGAAAACAGACAAATCATGCCAAGTCGGAGGCAAGGGAGGCCGAGGGCATAGTGCTGCAAGTGTATACCACCGGCCAACCATGGGAAAGCGGAGGGCGAGAAAATAGGGATCTCAGAACGCGACACGACTGCAAAGCCTTGCATTTGCCTTCTTGGGTGCCCAATAAGGACAAATAGAGAAGGGGAAAATAGAACAGACTAGCCCTGACAACATGGAACTTTGCCCAGTCTCTTTTCACGGCCACATTGGGAGATGCACGGCAACATCTCAGAACAGCAGAGGCGGCAGAGAGGAGCGTCCGGGCCAGACCAACGCCGGGCTGGAGCCAGCCTGGCAAAGACTTTCGGAGGGAGAAGACGAAATGAAGGGGTGTATCTCGGCGTTGGCGTAGTGTGTGTGTCCGCACGCTCTTACAACATAAACGGGGAGGGGAGGGGGACAAGCTTTTTTTTCTTACCTTGTTCTCGTGTGTGGACCTCTAATGATGGTGGTCTTTGAGGGCTATACCAGATCAAACTTTAATTATCTTTGGTTATCGAGAATGTCTCCTTGGACGCGGGTATTGTTGAGGGTGTTGGTTGGTGGTTGGTTGGTGGTTTAGGACTGAGTGTCTGAGTCGACGACGGGAAGGAAAAGAAAGTTGAGACCTTGCTGCTGACTTGGGATACAAGGAGGTTCTATGTAAGAGCATAGAGGTGTCAGCAGATGGGCGTAGTCGATCATCTCACCTAGTAACGCCTCTGCTACGAACAGATAGGTTGATAATAGCCACGGCTATGAATTTCAACGGGCTGGTTTCGAGGGGGTATGCACAAATAAACAGACAGACAGACAGAAGTACTGGGTACGGTATGGTGGTGTCTGGGTATAGGGGTGTGTATATCTGGGCGTCTTAACCAAGCAAGATGCCTCTAGATAATTGTATGCTTCCTTTCACTAATCTAGACCAAGTTGCCACTTCAGCTACAACAGCCGAACAGCGAGTGTGTGATCAAATCAACAAATCATAGGCTGTACCGCAGTATTCCAGTGGCTGCAAAGAAGAAGAAGCCTGTGCGATGTTGCACCCACTGGTGGATGGTATGGTGTCGTAGAACGAGTACTTGTGCAGATTCCACGGACATTACATAGCTACGTACATGCAAGTATGTATGTATGTAGTTAACTATGTATGTATGTATGGACGTATGGTCTGGGATGGGAGATTTTGTTGAATCAACCTATTCCCGCCAGCACAGGCACCGACACTCAGGTCGTCTCCCACTTGTTTCTGACCAAGTTTCTTCCCATGTCACCACAATAACCCGCACATTCGTG
This sequence comes from Berkeleyomyces basicola, assembly GCA_003671435.1. Classification (NCBI taxonomy): domain Eukaryota; kingdom Fungi; phylum Ascomycota; class Sordariomycetes; order Microascales; family Ceratocystidaceae; genus Berkeleyomyces; species Berkeleyomyces basicola. Next base: position 1,551,895 of record PJAC01000008.1, on the reverse strand, counting down.
CCAGCTTGGTTGCCCTTTGGGAGAAACATAGAACGGCTCGGGTGCCTGTAGGTTCTTTGCCAGCACCAAGCCGATTTCAAACAACAGCCTGGATTGCAATGCGGGCTTTCTTTTTTTTCTCCAGCCGTGACAAATTCCAAGCTACTTGTAGAAAGATGTTTCCCATCAAGTCCTCCGTGCTTAAATCGACAGGGATTCCTTGCAAATAGCAAGGGAAGCGAGGGAAATCCTTACCGCGAACAGGTGGTTAGTTGGTTTTTTGAGGACTTTTTCAGGCCCTAACCTGGCTTCGTCTTATAGTTACTCAGCCAGGTAAAGCAAATATACAGGAAAAACAGCGTCCATGCGGCCAGCTGGGTCGGGTCACCCGCCAGAGAAGCACAATTTGAAGAGTGTTGCTAAAAGTCACAGAGCAGGCCAGCCCCATGGTAACCAGATGGCCTGCCGCATGGTAGAGGGTACATTTCGAAGCAAAGTGCACGCACAGATTTGGATCCAAGATGAAGCACACGACCACAAAGATAAACTCTTCAGCCGCTCACGGCAAACAAGGCCGCCAGGCGCAGGCCGATACTACCAGGAAAGGAATCGCTCGGTTGTCCTGGGCAAAGAGGCAAAGAGGCACAGGATGGGCGGAAGGCTAAGGCCGCGTAGAACATCGAGAAGGATGATAATCCGCCCAAGTTTGGGGGAGGGACATATCCAAGTGCTGCCTCGAAATGTATGTACATACAAGTAGACACTGCTGGTCTAGCTTTGGCGACGATGGCTCCTGAAAGATTCGGACTGATTCAGGCCTGCTCTCCGACTGGCAGTGCAAGGGTTCTGGTTTAGCGTTACAAGGGACAGAGATCAGTTGTCAGGACTCTTTGGCTCCGAGGCATGGGACACGAGAGGAAGAGAGAGGCAAGCAGATGAAGCGAGCAAGCCAACACAAATTCGAACTTGGCGCCAAATGTCTTCTCTCCCAGTTGAAAGCAAGCATTCTTAACTGTGGGTGCTGCAAACAGCAAGATTGCACCTGGACTGCATCAACGGTGACGTCCAAGCACTGCCTTGTAGCGGTTGTATCAATTTCTGTGTAGGCAAAGCGGGTGTAGGCAAGGCCGTGACGAGACGTGCTGAATGAATGAATGATCCTGATCCTGTAGCTCTGTTAGCCCGTTTTTTACCGCGCAGTGTTGCAGTTTAATCCCAGCCAAAGCCCAGATCTGGCAGCGGGAGAAGGCGAGCGCACTGATGATGGACCAGGACAAGGGTCAAGGGCAGATTTCTGAATGTGGTGCTGTGTGTTGTCTGGGCCAGAAGACGTAACTAATGCTGGCCAATATCACAGAGTTCCAGCTAGGATAGGGATCCCAGCCCAAGCCCAAGCCGAGCCAAGCCCGTCGAGCCCGTGCTATCGGAAGAAACGCCGTGGCGATGGGTGGAGTCCAGGTCTCCAAGACAGCTTGGCACACCGGCTTCCTAGACGGGCTCAAGCTGGGTCAGCCGCACCGGAAGAAGTTGTGGTCAGGGGCTCTCCCAAGAGCTTGTATCGGAACATGTCGAGCTCGCGGAGTCTTCTGCTTCTGGCCATCGGGGCAAGTCAAGGCAGTGCGGGAGGCTGTGAAGATGCTCGTGACATCGCCCTAGGCTACGTACTAGGAGCGCTTTCAAAATCGCAGCAGCACAAGTTGAGGCAATGTCCGACGCTCGGCAGGTTACTTGGTCATGATGACAACAAGGGTTGCTCACAACAATTGGCTCCATATTTCAAGTGGCCTAAGCCATTTCTAGACATGTGGCAAGGGGTGATGTATAGGTACAAGTACAAGGACAAGTACCTTCATTCATACATACAAAGCAAAGCATGCATGTATTCAGGGCTGCTTCACAAGCTGTTCGGCGGCCGCAGCCATGCATCATTCTTGAAATAAACATACAGCGACCTGCCCGGTGCATGTTGCACTACGAGCTGGGACCTGGTCGGTACTATATGTCGAGAATAGTGAGTGGCCTTGGGCCTGTGCTTCTGTGGTTGACTGTCAGCATGTTCTGCTTCCAGCGCCTAAAGGCTAATCGCGCAGCTCTAAGCCATTGTACTTCTATTTGCGTCCACGTGTTGGGCTTAGAGTCCTCTCATGATGAAGACATGATCAATTGTATAGCTAACCAACTAGCTTGTTACTTCGTTCTTCGTAACCCTAATGTCTTCATTGTCCCTAAGCCCTATTCGTTGCCTTTGTATACATTGTTACACGCCAGATCTATTCTGCCCTCGTAAGATCTTCCCAGTATGTCATGTTTTGTGCAAATTGATTCTCGTTCCCTAGCACGGCGTACCTCCTTCGACAAGTTCTCGCTTCAACAAACAAGGATATGCCGGTCTACCAAACGCTGCCGTGTATATTCCGTCGTTACATACTTTAGACGCCACCAAATCCAACACAGCCGAAGAGACGACGGGATGGCCAGAGGCAAGATGGTAAAAGGACTGAGAGACAGAGACAAAGAGGGAACAAGGGTCAGGCCAGCAACATGATTTGTATTTCCTTCTTGCCCTGGTCCATACTTTAGAGTTTCTGTCTCATGTGCCTGGGGCTCAATTCCTCTGATCTAACCTTTGGTCTTTTGGCGCTGCCACTTTGGCTGGGCCGGGTTGGGCAGGTTTCTAGATCTCAGATCTCTAGCTGATTAGAGCTCTAGATCTTGAAAATGAGCAGAACCTGGGCCTGAAGACAATGTTGGGTGACCAGCTGACGAGACTCTCTGGTCTGTGTGTATATATGTGCATACTTGTACCCCTCCTGCCCCTCCTCCCGCCTTACTACAACGCATGCGACACTATACTAGAATACTAGTGTCTGCGTAATGGCATACATTGCATTTCCATAGGCTCATACTAACTGGTCTGTTCTCCATTGTCTTTTTGCCCAGACTGGAGAGACTTATTCTGCTTCTCTTGCGCCGTATCCGGCTACTGGAGGCGCCACCCAAGAAAACAGCAAGGTTATCGGTGCACAGGCGAATCCAAGAGTGAACAGAGAAATATCACGAGAAATCAGAATTGGTTACACTGCTCTGGGTCAACCGGGACTTTCCAGGGTAGTAGCTAATACTAAGACCCAGAGAGAATAAGTATAGGATGGTCAGAGTGTTTGGGCTTGTGAGTCTTTGTGAGAGGGTGTTGGGGAACCCGCTGCTCTTGGGCAGCTCGCTTGCAGGACAAGGGAGGAGGGGGGGCTAGTCAAATGAAATAACAGACAGGGGGCATGATATAGACATGGGCTAGCATGTTGTAATGGCACAAGTAGACGAATTTTTGCAGATTCTGCATGGCAAAGGTTTCATATCGGCATATGGTACTTGATACCTGGTGATGATGCAGGAATACAAGTACAAGAATGTGCCTGGCTCACCCAAGACGCTGCCATGAGGCTTTTGTATGCTACTTTCTTGACTCATAACAGAGTTTATATAGAAGATCATAATACGGCAGTTCGTGGGAGATCGGCCCTGGATTGAAAGACAACAGCCTCGGTGCCGATACAATATGTCGTCAGTGTGGGATCAAAAGTCACACGGATGGGTATGGGTGGCTGATAGCCATCCTATCTAACATGTGTGTCTCTGTCAACGAGAGCGGGAATCCTGCAGTGTATAGACCTGTGGTTATAGTTAGTTGACACAGCTATAGCTAACAGTAGCTAACCAAGTACAAAGCTTCCACAAGTCATGTAGCATCTAGAATGTGCACTAATCAACGCACGCCTATGAAGTGGTACATGTACATACATACATACGTATCTAGCTAGCTACTCCATATGTAGAACTCGTACTTGTGCATACTGCCAAATGTGTAAGCTTCCTGTTAACATGTGCATTCCATCGTGCATCGCCGCGGAGAGGCGGTATAAGGCAAGCTCATGATCTCTACCTTTGACCAATGGTTCCCACTTCATCATGGTCAACGGAGATGTGAAATGGTTGTGCCGGCCCGCAGTCATGGTCTCCTAGCCTTGAAGGCAGCGGGGAATGACCCAGTAGACACATCCCTTCCGGACACTTATCACCACCAATCCACATGCTCATGGTATCAGTAGGCAGGCCTGGCCCATAAAACCACGCTTACCGCAACTCTTAGGGCTTTAGATGGGCCGCATCGTGATCGCGATAGAGCACTCTCCACGTTTCCTTGCATGAGAGATGCTGCATTGAGAAGTGGACAGGTAGAATGTACATATATTTGCTCACACCCACGTTCTCATGGCTCTACCAATGCTATTGTACACAATACTTCCAGGCGTGGCTCACTTTGTTGACCGTCTTTTGTTTGGATGTACTCGGTTGCCCAATCTAACGACAATATACGCGTGCGTGGATGGACATACTTGCACGTACACCCGTCCATACATATGTACATGTACATTGCCTTTTGCAGTCGTAAAGCTTTGTTGCTGCATTCCTAAGGACGAAGACAAGCAGAGGTACGCAAACACGCAGCACGAGACAGGAGGCCCTTGCTTGAACAACGGCCCAGGCTTTTGTCAACGCCCCAGCCAGCCAGCGGTTTTGGTGCTTGTCTCTGTTCTCTAGTCTTTGTATCGCTCTATTGGTACATATGTATGTACATACAACATGTGGGAGCTTGACGGCGTCATGATTGAGTGGCACATGCATGGAGCTTGTCCCAGAGATGGATAATACAAAGAGCGCGAAGTCGCGAGCTTTAGAGCAGGATGCTGTTATTTCCAACCGTGGGGTGTTTATGGCATATTTGTTGGGTTTAGTGGAAAGGAGTAAGTTGTCTACTTGGCTGGTGCACTTTTTTGCATCGGATCGTAAGCAAGAGGCTGGTGAGCGGTGCAATCCATATTGTTGTATGTTGTATAGACATGCTTAATGGTTGAATTGTGCGGATTTGGTTGCTAGTTATAACGACATATTACACACACACATGAGATCAGGGCTAGCCTAGAGACACCACCATGTTTTGTGGAATCCCGCTACTCAGTATCCTTGTCACTTCTCTTGGATAGCTGGAATGTACCTTGCATGCATACGGTGGGCTTCGTTGGGCTTTCCTTATACAATAAGACGCAGCAATGATGATCTCATTTGGTTACAACGGATCAGTGCCCGCAGTATGTTGAGGCCTTACCTGAGCAGGCGTCAGGTAAAGGGCCAGACTATCTAACTTTGGCTGAATATCACAAAACTTCAACTAGATTATTTGATTTCGACTTGCTGCACGTCAGCGTAACTATGGTGCCCCAGAGAGAAAAAAGGCAGAAATTCCAAGAGGCGCGCAACCAGAAGACAGAAACCAAACGCGCAAGTGTTGGGGCTGTATCTGCTGGCACTGTGTGCCTTGGAAGTCGTGGCCGTGGCCGAGGCCGTCCGTCGTGATATCTGCTTGTTTGCCGGCAAAGGGAAGCCGATGGGGGGCGGGGGTAGACCGGGGCTAGAAAAGGGCTGTACAAAGAGGGGTAGAGCTACTGCAGCTCTGGTGGACAGAAGGTCACTGCATGGGGCCGAGTAGTGGCCTGGATGCTGGATGCTAAAGATGCATGCCGAGGCGAGGGAGGGAGAGGAAAAACAAAGCATGGCGATTGACTGGCTGTCGTTGGCTCCAAGTGAGTCCCGAGACATGAAAACCTTGTCAGAACAAGCTGGTCAGGAGGAGCACTTGCTGCAAGCCCACCCGCGATCAAGATCCTGGTAAGAGATAGTTATAGTTTTGTACAAATGTATGTAGTTATGTGCTTACTAGTAACTAACGAGTTAGAATCAGCTCCAAGTACTATTTGTCCAGGTACAAGTACTGAACAAGTAGCTGTCTATAAGTAGTACTTGTATGTAGAAGACGCCTGGTGGTGTGCGTCTTCTTGTGCCATGTCACGTTGCTTCTCTGCGACGGCCTTTGCACACAGCATACAGCACAGAGCTTTGCCCTCAGCTGCCCCCATCTGATTCCCATCCAATCGTACTCACGTGACATTGGCGATCAACTAAACTTGGCTTTGTAGTTGTGCAAGTGAGTGGTCACTTACATGCGCATGTAGTCCAGACTTGTATCATTGCCTTGCACCGCTCGCTATGCCTCATCTCCCTTGGGTTGTATCATGTCCTCAGCTCTGCCCAAAGGGGGTTCTGCTTGCTACGACAACATATCCAGCACATAAAGGGGGTTTTCGGTGCACACCGTGCTCTTGTAAAAGCCAAATTCTGTCCTAGGCGGAGAGCGCAGTGTATCGAGAGGCTTCTCTAGCAGATCAACAACGACACCAAAGCAGCCAGATTGGCTCAAACAAACTCTGCCTCTCCCCATGTTGCTACCAGATTCATGCATATCCTGATACATTAGATGCTGCCCTGTTCACCCGTAAACCCCAAAATTCCTTTTTCCTCCCAGCCTTCGCAGCAGCGTAGCACCAGCTCAGCACATCTTGGGATTCTGGTTTTGGCACAACCCTCAATATTTGAGTCTATTCCCTGTATGCACTTCACCTGTGACTTCCCGGCGATCCAATCTACTCGATACCGAGGCGTAGTCTCAATAGCCGCACCCGCAACTCTTTCGAAGCCGTGCAACTGTTTGTACAAGTGTATACCTACATCACACATCATGGCCATCTATATATCTATACATGTATGTGCTTGTATACACGAGTACAGTCCACGGAAGCAGAACTCCCTTGTCATCTGCTCCTGAGAATAAAAGGAAGAAATGGGCTAAAAAAGAATGAAAAAAGGAAAAAGAGACATGGAACACGCCTGAAGTGTGCTTCACCCGTCGTGCTTGTCGTAGAAACAAGAGGGACAAGGACAAGCAAGACACATAATACAATCACCGTCAATGTTTCCACGGCTACAACGTGGGGCCTCCGTCGCACATAGATTCGCTCCTTGTTTGAGCAGACAGAGCCCAGCCCTGAATCTGAACCAGACCACAGGGATTTCAAGTTCAGGCTTGAAAACTAAGATGGATCATCAGAAGGCTGAGAGTAGTCGCGAGCCAAGTGTTTTGGTACCGAGGAGCTAAAGAGAAACATAAAAGATATCAAGCATAGTTATCCCTAGAACAATATGGTTATTTGAATAACTGCATACACCCATTATCACAGCTTCATTTGTCTAATGGGTGATGCAAATCGATATGAGTTTTCAGATATTTTAGCACAAGACAATTAGGGTTAAATGTAACTAACCACATTTGCCCTACATAACTAATTGTTCGTCACAAGTACAATGGCGGGTGCCAATTTTCTTCACGACAAGCCATACTTTACCACGTCTTCGCACAGCCTTTTGTGTCTTCTCCTCATCAGTCTCAAGGTCATGTGGCCCAAGAAAAATGTACGGTCAGCAGGGTATTTGTCTGTACACGTGAGAATAGCTTGGCTCTCTGTTGTTGAGGCTTGGCCGAACTCTTGGGCGAAGAGAGTGGTACAAGCGAAAGGAGCAACGGAAATGTTTGTATGTTTGTATGTATGTAATTAGTTACAGGTAGTTATTTGTAAACACCTCCGTGCTAGGGAACTCAGCCTTGATCAACCTCGCTCCCCTAGGGCTCGACCCAAGTGTCTAGTGTAACGGACTCGGGCTCCAAGGGCCAAGGGGAGTGGGCAGGTCCGGACCAGCGAGGTTTAAGAAAAGAAACATCGGCTAGCTGATGATGGGGGGCTTGCTTCTGTTCCGCCTTGTAGTGAGCCCCTTGAGCCCTTTGCCCATTTGTCCCAGATCTACAGCCCTTTAGAACCAGGCTGTCGAGGCCTCCTTGATATAGGGAGCGATACAGAGGCAACACCAGGGCGAAAACAAAACAAAGCAGGATAGCATCAGCTAGTCCAGCTATCCATGTACTCTTCTTCAGGCAAACAAGCGGACGGGTTGTTTTCTGAGCCACCAGGTGACACACACCAAGTGTGTCGCTCAAAGTGCCGTCGGTGTCCAAAAACTCTGGGTGCTTGTGGCTGTATACAGCTGACAAGCCCAGCTCTGCTGGGGTGGTGTATGCGATAAGGTAGTCAATTTGAGTGTGACATGCCACCATCACTTCTAGACTGCTCTCCTCACACTCTCTAGCTACAAGCCCGGCCAGCTAGCTCAAAGCCCAGCTAGAACAAAAAAGCCTGTGCGGTCGCATCGCTGAGTGTCGGTTGTCGGACAAACACGTGCGTGGCTTGCGAGCTTTGCGCCCCCCGCCCCTCCCCGTTGTCTTGATATAGACAACCAAAGTACTGCCATGCGATTGCGAGCCGCAGCCGTGAACATGGTGGGTTGACTAGCCTTTATGCTTGTACTTGTACATACATATGCATAGTTACAGCACTTGGATAACTAGTTATATTTGGTACATACATTACATAGCTACATACTTGCATACAACAAAGTCAACGGCTTTTGCTGTCAAACATGGCCTCTCGGGCAGGTCTGTGTGTTTGCGTCTGTCTGGCAATGTGCGAGAAGAAAGGAAGAGGGGAAAGAGAAGGATCGGTGCTGTGCCAGCTATACCATGCAACGAAAAGCGGGAGGAATCTTGTTTCTGTGACACGTGCTCATGTGGCCTTGGCTGTAGAAGCGAGTGTGGTTGGCGATTTCGATTTGATTTGGGGAGAAGGGGGAGGGGGGGCTGTTTTCACTTCACTGGGCTTTACAGAAGGGTCTGGCTGGCGAGAGGATGTATTTCCACCATAACTATACGCTGAAAACCTCTGCAGCCCCTGCAACGGACTACACAGACACGCCTATAGTACGCAGCGCCTCACTGCAAGCGCCTTGTAAACAAGCTCGATGCACACAAGATGTTGCTGCGTTGATAACTAGTTATCCCAAGTCTCAATCTCCCGTCGCAATCTGCTTTCATGCAAGGCGTCGACTGCTTAAAGATCTTACATAACTCACGAAAAAGTGTCAGCCAAGTCTTCCAAGTATGTAACTATGTATGATGTACATGTGTAATTTGCTGTGCTAATCACCTAGGGTTGTTTTCTTCACGAGGATCGGACTAGACACCAGAGCCTGTACAAGTGTCCAAGTACTACAAACGTTTGTCTTGTGATACCCTCGCTCCTGCACCACCCAGAATCATTGCTTTGCCCTCTCTTGGAAAACAGCACATAAACTTGTAGCTGTAGTTGTATATACAAACACTCTGCAGCCCGCCCTCCTCACCCGCTCCCACATCTTGTGTATCTTGTGCCCAGACTCGGAGAGAAAACACAAAGAGCCCCTCCCTACGGCTAAGCCTTCCCTCAAAATAGGGATTGTTTGAAGCGGCCACAGCACGACAGCCTGCTGCAATTTCCGTCTTGTGTTGCCTGCGCTCTGTGCACCATGGAGCCACCTGTATTCTTGTGTGTAGTAAAAGGGAGGCTAGGCAGAGAGTAACAGGAGGATAGAGAGGGGGGAAGACGGCCAACAAGAACCATGTCGTCGTATCCGGGCGACGGAGGATGGTCGTGAGGCAGACTACATAAATCACACGCGGGAGACAGATATTTGTACGGATAGTTAGAGTCTGCGTATAATATGTGTGTGGAAGACCAACGCAGCAAGCCCGCCTGTACCGCTACAGAGAACACCAGGTAGTCCTGCCCAAGCTAGAGAGATGTGTTCCATGTCTCTAAGAATTTGCATGTGAATTGTAAATCTATGTTTACTGTAGTGGCATGAAAGGTGTATTTGCTGCCAGCCCGATCCAGTTTCTCAGACAAACACGACCCACAGAGTTGAACAAGCACGGCAAACTAATGTCTCTTTCTGCTTTCATAGAGGATATGCTTGCGCAAGAGGTGAGGTGACCGAAACCTGATGGTGTAAATGCATTTCTCCTCTGCCAAGGCAAAACAGCCGCCCGCTTGTGTTAAGCATGGCTTCCACATGTATTGTCACTCATAGTCCATTTCTAAAATGTCTGGTATCTGGACCTGTTGACCTCTCTCTTTGGCCCTCTGATATTAGTGACAAGTCATCAATAGAAAGCATAGGCAAGAGACTCTAGGACCCATCCCTATCCATCCAAGAGCTCCCTTTCGCTTGTGCCCCGACTCATATAACACACCAGCTGCATTGTTGTCGTATCAATCATATCGTCTCCTTCCCTTCATGTCTTTAGCCTTGGCTTTGTTATGATGTTAAGCTTCGTGGAGGGCAGAGCCTCTCACACAAACAAGAATAGAATGTCCGCTATGATCTACGTACTACCCAACTGCAAATCCTCTTGTCTTCTCCTTGCCCGCGCAATACTACGGGCACATATAGCCCATTGAGACAAGCCACCAGCTTCCTTACAGTATCCACTACTCGCACAAAGGTCGGTAGAAGGCAACTTGGGGATACTGAAACCCGTGGCAGAAGGTCGGGGCAGGGAGGACAAGGATGACGAAGCAGAGAAAAATACTTCACTGCGAACACAAGTACAAACATGCAGGCACTGCGTAGAGCCACCAGACGGCGCACAAGAGAGAATGTCTGGCGGTAACCTTAGCGAGAGAGAACGCAGGTCGCCGCCGCAATCAAAGCTTTGAATTCTTGGACCTAGGCGGCTTCCTCTCCTCCGCTAGCTACGCTGGGCGTTTTCTAAGCTGCATCAGAAATGAGCAGAGGGGAAAAGACTATCTTGGGCTGCCACCCAAACTGAAATGGCCAGAGATACTCCTATCATCCTGATTGTAGATGGTCAGCAGCTGGCGTAGCTGTATGAACATAGCGGCTGCCGGACTCTGTGCAAGTGCATCAAGCATTGCACTTCCGCCGAGACTGCGGCCTAGTGCTTTTCAAATCACACAACTCAGTATGTGAGCAAGCGTGCTCATACGAGTCAGCTCGCCCAAAGTGCGCAAGAGCGAAATCCCATTGCCCATGTCGAGTAAGAAGAAATCAGCTATACCACCACAAGTGCAAGTGTGCCCACCCAGTTGTAAAGACTGTAATGTTACGGAGAATGAGGAATACACGGCGGCAAATCCGACATTCCAACGGGCCGGAAATGATAAAGTAGCTTGCCCGTTGTGACCCCATCCTGACTTCCTGACTGGGTGCATCCCGGAACTCCCTTGTTCTCTCGTCTTCTTGGAGGTCAGTGTCTCACCCTCTCTTCCTTTCTCCTCGCTGGATGTTATTCCTTGCTTCCTAATGTGCTCTACGCCACTGAGCTCACTCTCTAGTTAAAGAGGTGTCCTTTTAGTCTCTTCTGCACTTCGGATCGCCTGCCTTTCCTGTGAAAAGCGCTTGTGGTCTTTTTGCCTCCCGTGCTTTGCATTCTCACATGTGTTGCCTCACTAGAAGCGTAACCGTATCCCCTAGCATATGCAGCTGGGCCCATCATCTTGCTGTTGGAGGGCTTGTCACATTCAACAGATGGAAATCGTTGACACGCTGCCTGAGTTTGCCGGCCGCTACCATGTTCTTTAGTGCCACTCCATGCTGGAACTTTCTCCCACTCGTGTATTTGGTCTTTCCTCTCTCACGTCAGCTTTCCCTTTCCACGACAGACAGACTAGAACTCTGAAAGAAGCAGTAGCACTACAAGGGAGTCCTTACTGTCTCATATTCCCCTTGGCCCGAGACCCAGCGAACACTTCACTCAGCGGTTGTGTAAACTTGTAGAAGACATAACAAGTTGCAAGACGGTTCACGAAGATTCCCATCGCCGCTTCTCCTGTTTGGCCCCCATCCAACTATTCTCATCCCTTGTGCTATGTGGTGGTTGGGATTGAAGAGAGCCCAAAATCTCTAGTTAGTTCACGAGGCATGCTATATCGTGGACAAATGGTGTTAACCCTCCCCATGCATTTCTGGGTCGCTTTGGGTGATCCAATTCAATGTACTACTGAAGGTTTGCTGCTGTCATTGTCTGTGTATCATAATTATGTGTTCTTCGTGGTCATCGAAGTTTCTTGTGGCTTAAATTCCTGGAAAACGCCATCCAATCCAACAAGCGAGAACTGTAGCCACCCGCCAAGCCATGCCCTCACTCTTGGAACTGACAACGGCTTTATAGCCATAGGAGAAACAACGCATACATGGCTGCAAACGCCATCTAGCATCATGTTCCGGCAAGAATTGGTGCAATAGTTGGCGGTTATGATCTGGTTTAAAGGAGGAAGACCCCCAGTCATACAACGAGCCTATCGTCCAGATAGTGTCACGCCAGCCTCAAAACTGGTCATAGTAGTCAGCCTGGAAACTGGGAGCAGTCTTACAATTCTCTCACGGTGGCTAGCGGCAGCCCTACTCTTCCAGTCTAATCATTACGTGCCCTATAGTCTCTCGGGTCGCTTTATTCCGAGATCCTGACTACCATCAAGTCAAAGTTGGAAACTCCATGATTACATCAGAAGCCTCCTTGACGAATTTGATAGAAAGCTACTGGCCAAAATACTCGTCGTCTTCTGTGAATGTTATGGCGCTCCCCACATGATTGTCGAGATTTCCATGTTGTCTTGTGCAAGTATGTTGAATTGTTTTTGGGCGTTAGTTGTTCCAGGTCTCAGATGAACAGGAGCAAAATGCCTGACTTATTTTAAAATCATGGTTGCCTATATCTGTGTAGCTATATGTATTATACACATTAACATTAGAGGATTGAATGTTCCATCCCAGTGATTTGTCTCTGATCTTCAGCCCACTGGTTCACAGGTCTAAAGTTCACAGAAGGCCTCTCAACCACACCCTGTCACTATCACAGACATGTATTATAAACATTTGGTTACGCTTGAGAGGGGTGAGTAAGAAATTACCTGAATTACACTTCGGCCTCTGTTGTTCTCCTAACTTGGTCCAACAATACACCACTGTAAATATTGGGAACACAAGAGCAGTATCTTAAACAATCGTCGATACTAACAACGCGAAAGTGTCTGCACCAAGTCCTGAAGCCCCATCTCTCACATTTCACCAGTCCACCAAGGCCCAATAAAAATAAAAACCGGCCCAGCCAAGGGTGTGATCTAAGAACTGAAATGTCACTGGCTGTTTCTTACAGCCTTGTCTTTTCCGCCGAGAGCACAGCGAAGTTCCCATGGGAGGGGAGATGTACATCAAGATAGAGATAGAGAGCGGTCAAGCAACGCCCATATACGTGATGTGATGTGCATCGAATGAAGAAAATAGAGCTACATGGAAGCAAATTGAATCTATATGTCATATCAAGTACGGATGTGACATTAATCTATTTGGCGATGTGTTTTTGCAAGGCGTTTGGCCGGAGCAAACGCATCCTGAGACTTTGATACATCAACAATTTTCAGTATCAAGCAAGTTCATCATTTAGATGCACTCGTCGACCCCCCCCCCTTCACCTGACCTATTTGGCCGCTTTATTATCATTACCAGTCCTTGCGGTCATCTGTTGAGTGTGCTCAACGAACACTATCAAACGGTGTCATTTCTTTTACGATATGCAGCTTTGCATACCAGAGTGCTAACTACCATGGCCTACCTTAGCATGTATATACACATCAAATATTCAAAAATCTCTACAAATACGCCATGGTGACCTGCGAGACAATCGAAACACTGGATAGAATCAAAGATCGAATGTTCTCAGTCCTTTATCACTCAAACATGCCATTATAGAGCTGTGCCGATTCTGAGTTTCTCACATTCAACCAGAGTGACATCCCCATAATACTACCCCCTCCTACCCGAGACGATATGAAGTGTGCCTCTCAACACGTCTAGATGAAGTCCAAAAACTAAACCATAAGGGCTGTCACAAGGCAATTGTTGGGCCATGAGTGAAAACCTGAATGGACCAGAAATGTCTTGCGACGTGATACTATACGAGTGTTCACATACGTTGTTAGTGGATCCGCAACAGGTTATATTACCTTTGATTAGGCTTGTAATTCTCGTAATGATAGGAAAACATGAATGATCCAAGTATAATGCTTTGAGAGACAACCGATTATTGTGCTTGTGAGTTTGTCATGGCCATCGCAGAACCAACTTCCGGGAGCATTCGGGGGATCAATGGAAGTCGCCTATCACTGACTGAGTATTCGCAGTACACGCGTACATGTACCCCAAAAGAGATATTCATTGCTCGTTCATCAAAAGAGAATGACTGCCGTTAGGCTTTGGGCAAGTCGCTGTCGGACTTCTTGTTCCAGCCTTACTTACCATTCTTACCTACCACCGTTCAGCGACAGCTCACCTACAAATGCATACCACCTCATGAAAAAAGTAAGTCTGAAACTCCGTCTGACTCCATCACCACCACTAACTAGCAATGCTACGCTACTACACACTTGCATATCAGCTGCACTCTTCAATTCAATGGACAGGCGGAGGGTGACATATGCGACTCCCGCGATCCGAGCGGTCTGTATACACAACCACTCTCTTTCGAGAAAGTTAGTCTCGCCTTGCCGCTCCCCTTGATACTTTGGCCACTGATGTCTCTTGACAGCGTTGCACTCCAAGTTTACCCTACGGATCCGCAGGTATCATTTACCTGCAGATCTCCTAGGCCTCCGGCCGCTCTCTCCCTTGAAATCTTCACTCAACATCTCACGTCTCGGCGGCTCGCCTGTATCTGCTGTATCCATTCCCCTTTCTCCTGCTTCTGAGAATGAACTCTCAAGAATCATGCCGCTCTACTCTCACCATTGCAGCCCACACCCATGTCTTAGAACATGAAAATCTGTTACACTTCAAAAAAGTAACCACCTTACATTATGGGCCTCCCTTTCTTTTCTTCTTTCTGCGAACGTGTGTGTCGATTGTTTCGCATATTTGGTCCTCGTGTTCAAAAGACTCTCGTGTGCAAAGTGTGTCCAAGGCACTTGATTTGCTACGACAGGCTTATCACCCGCATCAACGACGTCTTGGCCTGCCTAGATATTCTAATCAATAACGGCGGGCCTCTTCCAGTGACGCTACTTTGACTGCGTTGGCATTCAAGGCGGTCCTGTGCAACCATTTACGTCGATTATTATCTCGTTTGTGCGTTCTATTATGACACTTGCTACACCGTATCTTTCTGACACTTTAGCCTCTGCTACTCTCCTGTGTCGCTTGATTAAACAGCCCTCTGAAATACACGCCTCTGAGGACTTTTGTCTACCAGTTCATGTTTTAGATGAAATTTTAGCTTTATACTTGGTCTAATGGCTGTCTGGGTGATAGTCTTACGAATAATAGTATCTTAGACCGAAATTCTGAACTCACTGACCCTATTGAGTTGTATCTTATCTACACTAAGAGGGGACTCGGCGGAACGGTGAAGCTACGCAAAGTCTTCCTAGCCCATCTCTTTCACCATGGACAAAAAAAGCTCCATTTGCGTAGCTGTCTGACCATATGCAATAACTCTCGCCTACTTCGCGGCGGGCTATTCCTACCCACACACATACTCCCTGCTGGCGTTGGCTAATTTGAGTAAGAAACAGAGCCCATGCCAAGCAATACACCTCCCGCGGTACAAGCATCCACCCCCTTCGCTGCCCTCATATCCTCCCTGGTACTGTCGCTTTCTCCCTCTCCGGCCACCCTCTCTCCTCCACCATACAAGCTGAGCAGATACCGGGCCATAAAAGAACCGATATTCAATCTTCAGCTGGAGGTCGGGCCGTGGTGGAGCACAGCCGTCCCGTAACACGTCTGCGTATGCAGTTTTTGAAGCACCCTTTCCTTACCCCTTCCCTATCTCAAAGTTATCACAGAGTGGCTTATTCCTCAACTTGCTTTTTGTACGCAAGAGCAATCTGCCCTTCTCGCCTTGATGTCAGTGGCTAGAAATCCTGTTGGTAGGATGCGTGTTACACAAACACTGTCCCAGATTAATGTAGGAGCCGTAGTGAGGTTGAAAACCAAGAGTCAATGTTGTGCAAGGCCATGTTTTGCGCGAACCAATCTGAGTATCCCTTTTGACGGCCGTTTCAAGCAGCGGTCGGCGAGTGCTTGTCAGGGCTAGCTTGCAGTGGATGCTTCTGGGTTATCATGTTGGACACTATCACAGCCGGAATAACAACAGCAAGGGACGACTGCATGCTCAAGACTGGCCATAACGCCGCTATGACGATATGTCACAATCCATTGATGAATGCGGGGTGTTGACATGTACTAAGAAAAGAAAAAGGCAAGCTCCCTAACATGACTCGCACAAAATTGCAAACGCGACATTTGATCTTGTAGTAATCCTGCCCTTCCTGTATGACATATCGTCTAACTCGGTTAAGAGACCGACACCCATACATCTCGACAAAGGGAAGTCGTTGGTGGAATGGTCTGTCCGTCAGAGAAGGAATATCTGAAGCCAACTCGTGCTTTGCCGAACAAATCACATAAATCAAGGATTTGGGGGAGTAGCCATGCAGTGTCAAATCGTTCTCCCGCGTTTGCTCAATCATTTGCATTTCTCGTCTAAGAATTACAGGCCCTAGTAAAGCTTTGCCATTTTCAGTCGCCTTGGTATGCTTCTAGCTCCTCCCGCAAGATCGGAATGGGTGCATACCTTCTGCTACTTGCATTTCACCTTAAAGGAGTACAAGTAGGCTGGGGAGCCGACATGAATGATAAAGGGCCTTCAGACTTGAGCTCAATCATGAGTCAGTTGCAAACACCAGGAGTATATCGGGAATGGCGGCACGGCTGATGGTACTAAAATATGTACGAAATGCGTCAACAACGCAAACGAGATATATGAACTGAGGACTCGTCTCTAAACAGATACATCGCCTACGATACCAAGGAGCTTATACGGCGTTAATGTGAGTAGTATGATTTTCATGTATGGCTACCGCTGCGCCGAGATGAGAGGTCGTCTTCTAGGGATCGGAAATATGTTTTCTCGATAGCAATGGGTATATTCGGATCAATGGAAAGGATGGAAACCTCAAATAAGTGACGCTACCTTTGGATTCTAACTGCATTCCGCTGAGTTTGACGATACTTCCATCCTTGTTTGCTTTCATTTTTGGGGCATTCCTACAGATATTTGACATTCTTATATTGAAAACTTGACTTTGACATTTCTTTGATGCTTTGAACCGGTTTTTCTGTTTGGGCTTCTGAAACGACTGGCAGATGTACCCATGACAAAAGTCCAACGAAGCGAGAGATTCGGCAAATATGCGAGGTTTGGACAGAAGTTACGATATTTTCAGTAATGGTTGACAGTTTCATGAATGTGAAATAACTAGCTTTTATTTTCTTACATTTTGAAAAGTAGGGTTATCAGAAAATGGTATTTTCAAAAGACTGTAGATTGAACTAGCAAGAGACACTTGAGTATCTACGCGTTGTTGATATGGACGCTTAGTCAGTCAAGTTTGATTGGTGGTCAACAACGACCGAGTTTAGGATGAATGGTTCTAAAGTCTGTTACTTTGGTTTATTTGAGTGGATTAGGAGAATATCATAGAGGGTCCTAAACGGATCGACCTCGCGTTGGAGGGAAACAAGTGTTTATGATGTTGACAGCTCAGAATCGATGAACGATGTTCTACAATAGACTAAGGAAGAAAGAATCAAGGCAAGTGTCTGTTAGTACAAGAGCCGGACTCGTGATTAGCTCTACTAGACCAATACTATTGTAGTGAGTATTCTGTTCTCGAACCAGTGAAGAAATTTCTTCGGATCTTTCTGAGGAATGGTGTGACGTCGGGTGGCAGGTTTTTCTCGTTTTGTCCCTGTCATAGGTATCCAAAGGGTTCCCTTTGCAGTGCTCTAAATGGCCCTCGTTCTTTGCCATCATCACGTACATAGTACTTCTGTATCGTATCTAGATCCACTATAGTCCGCATTTCCCCGAAGGGATGGGCGGGAGACACGTTCTCCCCCGCGCGACTCTAATAACACTATCTATCTATCTATCTATTCTGTTCTGTTCTCGAAGCTAAAGAATGACAGAATGCATGATGGTTACACAATTGTGACAAGTTGAGAGACTCAAGTTTCACAATCTTATGTATCCACTCTCTTGTACTACACTAACCGTCTATATCGTCTCTGAAGGATTCAATTGCCACTCATTCTATACAGATTGATCTTCGATGACGCAGTTCATCCTGAAATGGATATCCTCATCTGAACTTCACTCCATCAAGGCCCACAACACTTTCAGTGCGTCGATATGGGTACGCACTCTGTATTTGAAAGGAACGTTGCACTAGCTAGTATCTACACCTGCTCATAGTTGACCCGTTCGTCTATAGGACCTGATGGAGATATTTACACTCCTGCTTCTAGCTAAGCGCATAACCCCCACTCGTTATTAATCTGCCCCAATCACAAGCCGGTCTGACTCTAGGTGACTACAAAATTCATAGTCCATGATGCGCACGGTCTTCACTTCCCCCGTACACATCATGATTGAGAAGGCACGCACTATATGTGCAGAGCCTTAGCACAGTATTAAGCAAGACGCTACGTTGTATGTCTATTTTTAAACAAAGATGCCTACAACTTCGTGATCATATATCAAGTTTCGATTGAGGTCTCATATAACGTCGCGAGACTCTGCTGGGGACTAAAACTTGCCAGTCAATTTGTGATATATGTATAAGTAAAAGCATCAGCTGCCAGCAGCCATCTTATAACGAGGGCTTTGTCCTGATAGTGATGTGACTTGACTTGACTATATTCAACGTCTACACAAATCACTAAGATCACACGACGCCGGATTGGTTACCGGACGGAAATTTAAAGTCCTCCGCTCGACACACCCTAGTAATTGTTGGATAGTGATGTGTATACCAGTTTGTATACATATACACGGCAAAGACAATTCAAAGGTCTAGAATACTATACAATATTATGAAATGAATTTGGAAGAAATGTCGGTGCTATGAAAGCTTGTCCACATTATTCTATTGGCTTCTTCCTGATAATCCAGTATCGACGCTGAAGGATCAAAATCCATCCCAAGTTCTGGTACAAAACACTGATGGCTGTATTCTAGAGGCCTCGCAGGAAGCACCTAAATTTGCCCTCCATTTTGGCTGACAAGCAAGCCAACGGACAAAGCCGACAACTGCATATGCCTGTCATTTGTACTTATTTTAGCACCAAAATTTCTCAAGGAAAAAAGGAAACTGGTCACATCTGTTGGTATCCCCATGCTCCTGCCTAGGGTTACCAGGGTCTAACACCATAGCTGTTTCCAATACGTTTCTGCCTTGGGATATCGAGACTATCACACGTAGAACGTCTCCAGATGCCTCTCACATGTTGTCACAGGTCGTCACATGTAACTTGCTCAACTCACGATGGACGGTGGACTTTGAATCTTCGGGTATAAATGGATGGCTTTTCTTCTCCTCAAATGTAGACTTAGACTTAGACAGACAGACATCAATTTCTACATCTTCCTTTCTTGACTCAACTCAACAATTCTCTCAAATTGACATCACCCTCAGTATTCCATATACTAATAACATCTCCTCCCTATTTTCCTGGGCTTTTTTTTGTTAATAATTAGCATCACCGTCCACTTCACGCCAATAACTCGTGGGATTTGATGAGATAATCATGAAATAAAAAGAGCATCAAGCACCGCTTACTCCATTCTGGGGTTTTTTCAGTACTGTGATTGTGAGGACTTACTTTTTAGGGTTGGCGGATGCATCAACAGTTTTGTTCCTCCAAGCCACTCAGAAGTGAAATTGTTTCGAGCCTCAATATCGTAGGATGCATAATGCCTGTTTCGCCCTGCATGGGTCCAACGCAGGCAAAAGAAACTTATCGACAAGGAATCCCAGGCGAGAAACAAAATTCATCTTTAATACGACACCATCCCCAGGTGCGACCTTGGGTGGGCATATCTTTGATTAACACTCTGCGAACGTTCTGTGCTTTTGTTTTTCTTTGTGTGCTTCATTGTCAATAATGCCAAAAAGAACACCATCTGCAAAAATGTGATTGGGTGCTTTTCTCCTGACAACAAACGCCAAGAACAGGCCATGCATCATTTGCGTTCTTCTTTCAGCTGTTGAGTATTGTTCGTCGTATTCAGGGTCTGTGGGTCCAACAAAGCCGCCTTTTTTTGCGAAAAGTAATTTTGCGGTCTACAAATTTCCTGGTAACCGTGTTGATTATTCCAAGCTTCGAGTATCCGGGCTTTCCAATTTGATATCTAGAAAATGCGTCGGAAGACCCTATGAGGTGCACAAAATACAGAGAAGCATGGTAGTTATGGCTTCGAAAGCAAACATGGGCTACTGTATATTTCGCTGTCATTGATGAAGAGGATCTGCATCCTCTCCATGTTCTTTCGCTCTCAGCTCTTGGTCAAAAGAAACTATGGTGTGTTTGTGGATGCACTTCCCTGTCTCGACTGATGAAGCTCAAAAACAACCTTGTCCAACTCAGATTGTTTGCTGTCAATGTGGATGTCATTTGCATATAAGTCCTTTTGTTTCTCGTGGTATTTGAACGCCCTCGTGTCCCTGGTTATGTGTCCCCCAAAGTCTTGCTCCTCCTTGAAGCCGTTCTTTTCTGATTTTTGTGCGCACTTTGAACTGGTTTGCTGATAATATTTCCTGAATGGCAGGCGGGTATTGATCGCTTTTTCATTAGTGCACTCACATACCTAGCATTGGAAGTTCAATCTCATATATATTATTCTCACGATCATGCGCGCCTCTCACGCTACCCTTATGGCTTTCGCAGCCCTCGTTGCAGCAGACAAGCGAGGTCTTGTCTTTGTTCCTAATTCGACATATCCCGAGGACAATCAGATCTGGGTTCAAAACGACTCCGATTTAACATGGTACTACAACTACGAGCCGAATCCCTCGCCAGCCTTCACCCAGTCTCAAGCTGAATTCGAGTTCGTCCCCATGATGTGGGGCGTCAACATCTCCGATGTCGATTCCGATTCCTTCTACCAAGCCGTCAAGAGTATCATTGACAACCGCGGCATCAACATCACACACGCCCTCAGCTACAACGAGCCTGATGGAATCGACAATGGTGGCAGCAACATCTCTCCACGAGCGGGTGCCCGCGGCTGGGTAGCGAACATGATCCCTCTTCGTGAACTCGGCATCAAGGTCGGCCTTCCTGCTTGTACTGGCCAGCCCTACGGTCTTACCTGGACTCAGGAGTTCCTTGGCAACTGTTCGCAACTTATTAGTAATTCTACTCACACGAACAACTGCACATTCGACTTTCTTCCCGTACATTGGTATGACAACATTGCAGGTCTCCAAAGCCATATCAATGAGCGACTCTCGTTGTAAGTATTTTTTTTTTCTTTTCGGGTTTCAAGACATCTTTGTTCCTGCGGCATACTCAGTTTACTAACCAACCAACCAAACAGCTGGCCTGATACTAAGATATGGGTGACTGAGTTCGCCTACGCATGGCAATCTCTATCTGCAACAACTGACTTCTTCAACGATGCCTTGGCATGGCTTGGCAGCAACGACAATGTTGAGCGCTACTCATACTTTGGTAGCTTCCGCTCACAAAACAGCAACGTCGGGCCTAACACGGCCTTCCTCAATAGAGATGGAAAACTTACTGATCTGGGATCTCTGTACCTCAGCGACACTACGACAGGTGTTACTCCAGAGAGCGCAGGAAGTTCGCATTCCGTACACTCCTCACGTAATACTCTCGCTAGTATAGTGTTTTTAAGTTTACTATCCATTTAGAAGACAGCGTCTGCAGACTGGCTGCCACAGTTGTTAGGCAATTTCACGTCGGGGACTATTGGAGCTAACTCAGAGTCATACCAATGCCTCGGTACTGCTACCGTCTCGTCATGTGTGCGGAAGAATATTTCGGGCCAGCCCAACACCTATGGTACTTGTCGATTCCAAGGGGCATCCGAGTCATTAGCTGGATGACTCTTGTTGGTCTACTCAGCTTTGTGTCAGATTTACAGTGAACAAACCTATGTCCCGAAGAAAGGCCTCCAATATCAGCCGGTTGATCCTGTTGTCTTGGGAACCTCTTCCATCAAAATGACATGTACAAGTACAAGTACAGGTAACCACTTACTGAGCCTGCGAGAGTTGTATGATTGTATATATACATTTTCACATGTAATACTAGGGAGGCCTCTCTATCTAATCCCAATGCCCATTTTCTTTCCATTGAATGTCAATCTCAACGTGTATACAAGGGCTTCCACATGTCCCACAAGGCACTCGGAGCCTGACCTGTCTGACAACCCAGTAACAGTGTCATTTATAAACAACCCTGCCCCAGCCTGTCTACTTGACATTCAACGTCTACACAAATCACCAAGATCAAACGACTCCGGAATGTTTGCCGGACGGATATAACGAATTGAAATGAAATTATTACTTTACGTCACGGATATAACAAAAAAAGAAAAAAAAAGAAAAGAGGATTTCTTTTCATTTCATTTCATCTATTTTACATCAATCGGAGTGTTCGTCAAACACTCATAAGATGACCAGGCAGGTCCTGGCAACCTGGCAGCGGCATAACCGGCTGCCGGGATCCTCCGATTCAGACTGCCTTGGTGACCGTAGTCTCCCAGCTCCGAAGAAACTGTAGACGCCGACGTATTACTCTGATAGAATATGTTGGGTGCCGTTATGCTTGAAAAAAAGAAAAATCGCCCGAAACGAGACTTCATTTATATAGACTACTTTGAGGCTGACCAATAAGCTCAGATGACGCAGTGGTAGCGTGTGAGACTGCAGTTCTTAAAGTCATCGGTTCGACTCCGGTTCTGAGCTTGTCTTTTCATGTTTGTTTTCATGTTTGTTCATTTTCGATTTTTTTTTTTCTTTTTACTTCAAGAAGAAGCTGACGATTTTGGAGTGAATTGCGAGTGTCAAATTGTGTGAGAACGGGGTCGTGGTGGGAATTCACAAAAAAAATAAAAAGAAATCGACGTCAGTTATTGTGCCAAGCTTTATATCATCACTCTCTTTTTGGTACTACTTGTAGTCCCCTGTCGTATGCCGAGAATACCTCGCGAGTAGACAGGTAAATAAAGAATCAATCAATCAATGATCCATGGTGTGCTGCCGCCCGCGCGGTGCTGACAGCTTTGTTAGGACACGGCGACTTTGCGGCCTATCACCGTCGTTTCGAGCACGAGGACGCCGTGCTCTCCTGTCCCCTCAGCGGAACCGACACGAGCCCGGAGCACATCTGGGTTTGCCACCACAACCCACAGCGGGTGTCCAGCAGCTTCTTTCAGAAGTTGATCGGTTCCAAGCGCGGCGCCTGCTGGCTGGCCGCCAAAGCAGCCAAAGCCCCCACGGCCCTGCTGGCTCACCGCCGCAGGAGGCCGGACACACAGGCGCAAGACGCGGCCCCGCCCGCACTCCCTCTGCCATCTGGAGACGGCGCACTCTCGGGGTCCCCCCCCTAGCGCGTCGGCGCGGCCATCACCACCTTCTTTCCTACTTGTTTTCTCTCATTATTTGTACTTCCCTTTGTTGTTTCCTTTGTATTTGTTTTTTCTGTTTGGTCTACATCAGCGGCGAGGCCAGGACTCTGAGCCAGGTTTGGGGCCACACAAGCAAAGGACAGCCTTTGGGCTGGGCGGGTGGACACACTTTAGTCATTACACTTTGTGCGGGGGGTTTCTGTATGCATGGTTTGGATTTTGGATTCTGTTTCTGTATGTAATTTCTGGTACTACTTGTAGTCCCCTGTCGTATGCCGAGAATACCTCGCGAGTAGACAGGTAAATAAAGAATCAATCAATCAATCCCTACACGCTGCGATGGCAAAAGATTTGTTAGAGTTTTTTGTGTATTCCGTTTTTGGCTGCAAGTAAACCCTCTATCCCATTACATAAGCCGAGAATGAGGTGGCCCTATCACGGGTCAGGGTGAGGCAGCCATAAACGTAGGATTTGACACGGCCCGGCATTGATGCTGCCGTCATTTAATTGCCATTGGTTTTTCTTCTATGGTTAACGCCCCTCTTCAGCGCATCAGAGCCTGTTCTCTTTTCTAGCAGCACGGCCAGTGTTGATTCTGAGTGGCTTCACAGACAGACAAGCCACATGGCGCTCTGCCAACAGACCTAAGCTACACGTGCTCCCGGTGCGCCCTTTTCCATGGCCAGCTTGCCAACAGATTCTGCACCGGCTTTCTGATTATCCGACATGTCATTTATCGTGAGTTTGTCTATGATGCAGAGTCGTCTGTGCAGATGCATTGCCTAGGTATACCCTGTATCCAGTATCCTGGAAGGCGAGATGAGAACCGTGGCACTCTTCAACCACTTTACTATCATAATGCATCTGGGCCGTGGTTGGATGCGCTCGAAGAACCAACATGATGCAGAGTGTCATCTCCATCCCGCCTTTGCATCTGTTTGTCGCATGGAGCCTTGATGTGTCTTGTTTGACGCTCGAAAGACACGGCAGGCATATATGTGGCAGCGACGCTCCTACACTCATCCTTTGTTATCACTGGGTCATGCATGGACATTGGAGGAAGGGACCTGATGGATAAGGCATCCAGGACATTTCTCGGTCTCGGTGGAAGTTCATCTCGGTACTTCTAGAAGCCTATACAACCTGCCCTGACCAAGTTCCACCGCCCACAGATAAACAAGTATGTGGGCTTTACGGGCGAAAGCAATAGCGTGGGCGAGGGGTGAGCTCGCGGTAACGGTGCATACTGTCTACTGTATATGCGTTTGCCATATTACCAGAAGGTGTGGCTCCATAGCCCCTGAGTGGTCCTGTCTCTGCTAGCAACTGTCACTTCACTGGAGACTGTGGGAGATAGACGATTCCTTGAGTGCCCCAGGAGCGGCAGGGGATATGGGCAAGCCGGGGAGTCAGTGGATAAAACTCCTAACAGAACCGATGGCGACCCTGTCTAAGTACGTATGTATATAGTGCATTCACTTGCGCGTTGCATACGGGGCTGATACATAAGAAAATGTAGAAGTGCTGGGAGGACCGCTACTACAGAGCAAGTCTCAATGACCCGATGGGGGTCAAATAAAAGCTACTTGGTGCCAAGGGAAATACCGAGGATGAGAGAGCGAGTTCTTCTCAAGTTGCTCATCCCCCCTTGACGCCCACTGAACCACAACACCACTGAAGCAACGTTGACCATTGCGAGACACAAAAGGTTCTAGATCTTAAGATCCTGGTGTTTTGGCGTAGTTATCACCGCCAGCCGGACTAAATTGGCGTGCTCTGGGCGGCCTCGGGATTTATCGCCACCAAAAGTTTCAAGACTTCAGCCAACACTCCCAACTACCATCACCGGCCTGCATGCGCGGCTCGGCCTATTGCTTTCACTGTTAGCCAGGGTAAAGTTCATAAAATTCACACACTGTCGCTCTTCTTGTTTCTCATCATCTGCTGCAGTTCCTGCTCTAGCTCGATATAACCGACCACTTCGTTCAAGACTTGATGCCAATCCACTGTAACAGTATCAAGCAAACCACAAGCTTAAGCCTTCCACAACATCACTGTAATATTTGTCTCATGCGCGGGACCTTCAGCAGTGTACAGGCATCTACAGCCGTCCGCATATAACCTTTCACTCCCACCCACATACAACTCGGTCTTCCCGGTGTCATGTGAATATTAGGCCCCCCAGATTTTCGCCCAAAACAATGGACAGCCTAACCCAACCATGGCAATACCCAACAACGACACTTGTCCTGGCTCTCTCTCCAAGGGCCCTTTCTTCCTTGGTGTTGAGTAGGTCGTATCCATCGACCGGTTCTTTCCTCCATGGTTGCTTGACTAGCGCGACGCGCTTCACAAAGGCTGTACTAAAGTTCAGCTAAATCATCTTAGCACGAAGAACCCAAACCCAAACAAGTCAAGTCTCAACTTTGTGGTTGTCCAAGTTGTGCTACCAAGTGACCGGTACCTCCCCTCCCCCCAGATTTACCGGTATCATTACCTACATAGTGCATGATGAGATTCTACTTTGGACTTACTACTTTCATCCTTTCTTACAGGAGATTAAATGTGTGACACTGGCAATACAAAAAGAAACGAATGCCTCCCATGTCATGATGCATCTTGACTTTATCGCACTCACCATCATATCCCCCCACCATCTTCAGCATATCGATGGCGATGATATGCTTCTCGTGGTTTTTCATCGGCTCACTTCACGTTGTCATAAGATTCCAACATCATAGCCCAGCTTGAACCTCTTTATTCGCATCAATACCCGTTTATCATACATATCCTTCTTCATTTTCTTGGTAATGGCTCACCATGACCCATAGCATCATCACCATTGCAATGGACACATTAAACCTCGCCATTGCCCATCTCAAGTCCAAGATTCACACAAACTTCGAATCGTCACAAAGCCATCAAGCTGGGCTACTACCGAGCAATTCTTGTCGGATTATACTATGGCCAAGCCGTCACCTTTCTTTCTTTTAACATACATCCATGAAGCCGTAGCCATTCCTACTTGTCCTTCACTCACTCACTAGTCCTACCAATGCGATAAGTGCATTGAAACCACTAGAGATCTTATCTTCGCTCTCCCATGGATCCACGGGCCCACGAAGGATGCCTCGATGGCTAACTAAATCTTCCTATGGCCCTGACTGTAATGAATATGAAAGGTTGGACCATCCTCACTACTCTCTGAATGGCATGGTATGCCTGTCCTAACGAGTATGCGCTCTGCAGTATTCTACACAGCCTACGTCGCGTCAAACAGTGAGTTGATTGGGGATTACTTGATTGGCTAGGATCACAGATCTTGTGAACTCCAGCTACTGAGGGCCACTCGCCGCCACTATGGTCTACAGTAACCACCACAAAGGTTAAAGGGCAGTGTCTACAATGGTAGACTGAAAGCACTCGGTATTCGAGTACTATCAACACCCGTCCATTATATTACCTACTCTCATCTTTCCTCGTTATAACAATTTCAAAATCTCCCAAGTCTACGCTAAACGTGACGTGTCACCTCCATGTAGACACGCAAATTTTTCAAGGTATCTAGAACAAACACCATTAGCGCTGTGTCACTAACCACCAACCAACGATATCTTCGAGAACATCTAATGGGCTCAAGTTTCAAAGTCTTTTGTGTTTATTGTAACACATTAGAAAAGCATTTGCAGTTCAATTGGATGGACATAAGCGTGCTCCTAAGGGTAGTGTCATCTCAGATGTAGTACCAAACATTCTCTGGAGTCTAGCCATGGGTCGTAGGCAGAGATTTCTTGATGGGGCAATCTTGGAAATTCTGATAGCAATTTCTTTACTCGAGAGTATTTGACATGCCTAAGCCAGCATGGACAGCCCGGTCCGAGTGCCGGGCAGCCCAACCTTACAACCTTTTAGGTGCAGGGCAGACAGCCACAGCCTCCTTCTGCAGCCCACCGCTTTGATCCCACATCAGCTCAAGCCAAGTCCCACTACCTCATCTAAGAGAAACCGCACGCTCTAGATTAGGACCGTTGTTAGAAGCTAGCAATGAGACTAGTGAGCAACAATACTCCGTAGTCTAGATGAAGCCTGACTTGGTTTCCCCCCGTATAAAACGCCGCCTCGCTCTTTGTGGCCACCAATTAAAACATCTTATTCGCAACAATGATTCCTGCGCCCGCCCCGCCGTTTAATCCGGACGGCACTTCCCTTGGAGTGCTTCATCGGACATAAAGCCGACGTCAACTGTCTCCCCTTTCAACGTCGTTCATCAATTACACTACTAGGGTTAGTGAATATGGTCTTGACATGACGTTGGCCATTAGGGTTATCCACCCACGCAAATTCCCAAAACACAATTCACAAAAGACAACGTGGTATTACTGAGGGTAGGCGTTATGTAATACTACAGCTGAAAACACGGCAAAAATTCAAACTTGTCCTCAAAGCAAGCTTCCCAAAAAGCCACGTCGACAAAGCCAAGTCCACCAAAACTATCGCGATCACGGCAGACCTGTCAATTAAGCGGGCTTCATGCTTGACTGAAACACCACGTATGGCATATAGCGCATATAGCTGGATAAGAAAGCAATCGCTACGCTACTGTGTCACATTGGAAGCCAAGAGAATGCTCGTATATTGAATGGCCGTGTCGCAAAGCAACGGACAGCGCTTTCCAACTCCCGCCACAACTCCATCCTACCGTGGTCCCGTCAATGCAAATGATAGATGATCTGACATATCTAATTCATCAATCAAGGGAACACCCGCCAAACACTCCGGCGGCCCTTATCCTTGCGTCCTGGATACAAGCACTTGAATCTAGTCTCGAAATTGGCTCTTTCGGGTGTCACATGGATGGACAATTCGCTGGGCACCATGGCCGGCAGATGACGACAAGGCGAGCCAAATGGCGTGTATTTATGCTTCACCCAAGTCTTGGTTAAGCGCACGTGCGGCTTTCAGCTTGGTGACAGCATGAAAAAGAAAACGCTGCGGATGAGGTTGAGAGGAAGGGCGTAAATACTACCATAATTTATGTCTCCGGCGCCCAGCCAAACCTCGTCCATCGGCGCTTGGTTTCATTTGTATTTCATCCGACTGCCAGCATAATTCTGGCTGTTTGGTTACCTCTCCAGACCAGAAGATAACGTTGCAGGCTCTTGGGGCGGTCAAGGTTCAGCAGAGAACAGGTGAAGAATTTTCACAGACCATCCTTTCCAATTCCTCAACACTAATGACTCAACTGAAAGGCTCTGTAACACTTGCTGGGATCTCACGGCGTATCTTGAGGGCTCGAGAACGGGATGCCTGTAAATTCGGCTGCCTGTCCCTCGGATGGTCTGCAGACCACGACTCCAGACAACCTCTCATGATCCTGTCTGCCCACATCGCTTATCCCGTTCTGTTCGCGGAATCGCAATGCCTCAATTCGAAATACCGTGACTGGTGCGCGTGACGTCAAGCCTTGATTTTGACTTCTGCCAGCTGGCCCAAAAGGAACACATCTTTCCTTCTCAAAGGATGCAGCCCTCACTATGCTCATCGCTAACATCCAGCTTCCTGTGGGCGACCGGCCACCTAGCGAACCCTACTAAAGGATGGATGTCAATTGTTTGGTAATATCAACGAACAGGTGCGCTCTGTGCCTGTGAATCGTACCATGCGCCACTTGAATACATAAATGATGTGAGTATGGATCTCGGGTATCTAATCCTTACCCAGGTGCTTGCTTGATATACGATCTCATGTTTGCTAATTGCTCTTCCGACAGCCGAGCGCCCTATGTATAGCTCTGGATGTATGTACACATCTATTTGTTTTCCGGGTGGACGGTTGCTCGTAAAGCCACCAATATAGCTTAATCGCAGCACACACCCCCTTCCAAGAACATGACCATCTCCAGAATGGATAAGGCTGCTCCAGATCCAGGGTCGAGCGCCGCTGCACCCACTGATATTCGAGTATACTATACCTGTATACTGGTACTATTTGGGCCGGTATTCACTTGATTACCAGTGCGTGGCCGACGGTTAGGTAGCATGTGCTAGCAATAGCAATAGGCGTATTTATGTCCAGCCAGTCGTCTCGCACAGCTCAAATCTTGCACAGACTCAACCCCGATGTTTGCTCCTCGCCATGGAAGGAGACCCTTGTCAGCTCACAACAGCCGCCATTTCACTGGGGAATTTCTTTCTCTGAAAAAAAAAAAAAAAAAAAAGGCCGTAGTCACACGAATGGAGTTTGACAGATTTGGGAATAGGCCGAATGGTGTCTCCTGTTATCGTCAGCCCATTCAATGTGCAGCGGCAGCTTTAAGGGGCCTCCGAACGTACTACGAATGCTTGTCTGTACATACACATGTACTTGTGCACATGGATCCCGGGTTGTTGGCGTGCCACGAGATCTTTAATCAGCACCCTCACCCCACCAGGAGACAGGGCTTTTTACACTCAACAACTGTTGAAGCGATGGGCAATGTGTTGGCTATATTTACGGTCCATGTTCTTGCGCATATGCTATCAAGAACAGAACCCTAGTAGGACAGAAAAAGTCAGTCATCCTTCCTTGAGCTTGTAAGTCAAAACC
This sequence comes from Berkeleyomyces basicola, assembly GCA_003671435.1. Classification (NCBI taxonomy): domain Eukaryota; kingdom Fungi; phylum Ascomycota; class Sordariomycetes; order Microascales; family Ceratocystidaceae; genus Berkeleyomyces; species Berkeleyomyces basicola. The sequence goes on along the minus strand of PJAC01000008.1, from coordinate 1,521,996 downwards.
CCTCTTTGATAATGTCCCCAGCTACTGGTCCGAGTACATACATGCTTGTATCCTCTCATCACCACCGTCAGAGCGATCTACCACACGCAGTATCCCAAAAGCCTCGGGCTGTCAGCCGTATTCTCATCTCACTCACAGTGCTGGTTCTGCTGTTGGTAGATCCCTCTCTGGTGCCCGCAAGTAATTCAGACCAAGGGAGCATGGAGAACAGCTGGAGCAGATAAGCTATTTCACTGTCTGGGCACTCTGTCCGACAAGCTTGACATGGGGCCTCTGAATTTCTTGTTCATTCTCCAATCACTCCTGCTCTTTAGGCCCGAGAATTGAGAAATATTTAATTTGCATGAATGCTTTTCCCAGTCAGGCAGGCAGAGGTTTCCTGGGTGAAATTGCACAGTTCCTTGTGAAAAGTTGGCCCCAAAGTTGCAACAGTTCGCCATGCATTTCTTCCCTCATCTTGACACCACAAAAATATACCGGTTCCGATGATCGTACCTAACTCTTGTTTTAGCCGTCGGCTGAGCTACATTTGAATCCACAGAGGCACAAGTCGCCATTCTGTGCATATTTACACACCCACATACCATACGGACACACGTCAACGTTCCGCCTAATTCGATCTCCGAAATCTATACACAACAAGACAGTCAGTCGCACATCAGGGCCTTGGAGACCGATCACTTGGCCATAAGCACACCCTCCACCTTGAATCGTTCTTGGTTTCAGTATCCCGGAGGCTTATTTTACCTCCTCCATGCTGCCCGACGACGCCCATCACCCCTTTCTCCCAGTCCACATCTTTTTATTCAATTCCAGCGAGGTTTGAGATACGACAAACATTGCCCGGCCCTGGCCACACTAGTACAAGTACTGCGACACATCAAAGGTATGGCTCCCTTAGTCTAACTACTATTAGTCAGAGACTTTCCAGGTCCCCTATCACTCTTCCAACATGACACCACCCACTATCCAGGTACAAATAAGTACGCATCAATACCATTGCATCGTATAATCACAACCTCCGTAAGCCGAAGTTTCGGCCCCTTTATCCCCTTCCCCCCTCTGCCCACGATCTCAAAGAGTAAGCTGTGGTCATGTTCATGATACCAGAAGTGTACTAGTGCTAGACTCGGTGTGAGCTGATGCTTGATACGTCAATATGTCTGCTCATACCATGTTTGGCGCATGTGAGAGCATGACAGTGCACTCATTGCTGGTCACTTCTCTCCATGGCCGAGTCCTTAATCTTCAACTGCGAAGGCGGTGAGTTTCTTATATGTATGTGGTGGGAGTCTTGGAGAAGTTTTTTTTTTTTTTTTTTTTTTTTTTAAACATGGATGAGGCTCACAGGAAGTTATGCCTCCTCAACCAAGCATTTCCTCTTGCTTAAATACTACAGCAAGAGTTTGTGCAGGCCTTCTTCACCTCCATGCAGCACAATCTCCATAAACCGAAGCCAGTTCATAGTCAGTGACCTCTCGTGTGCTGATCACATCTGCTCCTTTATGCTCCCTGGTGTGCTTTTAGAACAACATGTTCATTGCTGTCAAGGCCGTTTGAGTGAAGGGTGTCTGACGTGCCATCGTACAGTCAAAGTGAGTTCTTTGCCGTCAAGTAGTATTGCAGATGTATGCCTCTGGAATAAATTCTTGCCGCAAGGACCGGCTCTGATTCGCTTGGCTTCTGCAGACTTCTTGTTCCAGACCTGTCCTTTCACTTTCCTAATTCTCACTCGACCCCGTTTCTTGTCGAACAGGTTGACCTGTGCAAACCAATCGCCCAATTCCACACCCACCTCTTCTCTCTTCTCACATACGTACGCCTTACTACAACTAGCAATAATGGAATACCACCTGCACAGTCCATACAGTAGTGCGTATATGCTCCTGTTACTGTTTGTAGTAAAGAGTTTGTAGCAGTGCTACTACTACCACCAGCACATACATACACTCAGTTATTATGCTATGCACCCTGTGGGCCATGTTGGCATCGCCTTACTTGATAACCAACCTTCCCCTCGATGAAGCTTATCGATATCATGCATACTCTACTGCCCTCACACTTTCTTCTTATTCCTCTTGAATTGTACCCCTGCACTGAACATCTGAACATCTCCTAAACAGGCTCGTGAGACATATACCATCACCAGTTCATTTGAGCCTACCGCCTGTGTTCCCCGAAGATACCACCATAAGTGGATTGCCCAGTTAGATCAGTTGGAACATAGCACCGGATACCTGTGTCAAGCCCCGTGTGCTCGGCTCTGAGCAACGCCTTGGGTATTTCACAGTACCCGACTTGACCTGACCCGTCGCCGTCCAACCATTCATGACAAGCAACCGCATCAACATCGACACCAGCAAGCCGGATTCAACCCATGATTCACTACTCCTACTTACCCTCAGCAATCTCACTACAGCCACAGCCTCTCCGCCATCCTGCCTGTACTCTTCCGGGCCTCTATGCCCTGTTTTGCCTTACTAAAGTCGCCGGCTCATTGCGGGCTTTACTGACGTCGGATTTTCATAGAACTCCTTCCCTAGCTGGATTTTCTTCCTCGTGCCATTACGAAAACTTGTTGCTTGTGAAGCAAAGGACAACCATCATCATCAGCTCACCAATCTGCCCCTCCTGTGTTGAATTTCTTTGACCAAACTCCACGCAGCACTTGCTACCTTATCAACTCCACCTCAAGTATTGCATCTTTCAACGGCCTCACGAACACGAACAGTGTACTGGCCCTTGAAAAGTACGTGTGCAACCCTAAAAAAAGCAACAAACTCTCTTGTATATTGAATCGACCTAGCCTGTCAGACAGTTCTCTTCGACTTATCTGGGGCGTTTAGTACTATTATTCGATCCCGCCTGACAAAGACGTGCCGATTGAATCAGGCTCAGGGTTCAATTTTTCATCATTCTTGGCCAACAACTTGTCCTCCCCGCCTCCCCTAATCGCCCGTTTACCTCTTAGAAGCAGGGCTTTACTGCATCGTTTCACGTGGGCTCTGTCTTGGCTGCCACTTTCAACTCCAAGATAGCATAGTTGAAGCAAGGAAGGCGACCTTCCATTCCAAACAACTAGAGAGTCGCGAAGGGGCTTTGATAGTTAGGTCAGGGATTCCAATCAGTGCGCCTCTGTCCGACAAGACGCGGCCAAAATCCAAAAGAACACAGCAAAAATTGTGCTTCTCAGAGATCATACTAAGGCTAGACCAGACCAAGGGCGAAGCAAGATCAATCGTCAAAATTCCATCAAGATCGTTCAAACAAACCAACACGGGAAACTGGCGTTACTTCAACGCTAGACAGTATCCCTATAGTATGCCGGACAGAGGTATGTCTTCACTCAAGCTCAAAACCCCATTGAAAATAAAACTTCCCGCATCCTTTGGCTTGCACCAAGATAGCGGGACAGGCGAGTATTTTTTGCAAGTTAACAAGACTGATCATGGGTTGCAGACACTATGAATTACGCTCAATATGCCCAGGGGTCCGGACACCCAATACAGTTCGGTGGTATGAATCTATCGTCTGGAACTTTTCAACAAGCAAAGGTACAAGGTGATTCAGATGTCGGCAACCTTCTCCCACCGGACCAAGGAGGCGTCCCGATAGGCGGCGGGCCTAACACAGCACCAATGTCCATGGTTCCATCCTCGTGGAGGTCACCCGTCCAAGACCATCGCAGCATACTGAAGCCGGACCGCAGCAGCATAGGCTCAGTAGGCAACGTCAGCTGGGACAACGAAATAGAGCAGCATTCCCAGGGCCCCATCATCAATGTGCCGCATTTCCAGTCTCGAATCTGTCCATTTGCCCACTACAACCCCGTCAAGTACAACAGAAACGAATGGGCACACTGTCACAACCCACAAGAGAAGAACGGCGACATTGTGTGAGTACATCCATTCCCCATGTTTTAACTAGTCCCCCTCCCGGTTTTCCACTCGAGGAGTAATTTGTCTTTCTTGCTTTGTGTCTTGCGCACTAGTGATGTCTCTGTCTCGCCTGCGAAAACGCCCTGTGTCCACTCTCGACTGACAGCCTCAACTACTTGTACTAACTTGCTAGTGTCCATCTTCAACGCCACCACCGACTTATCCGTAGCCAAAGAAAGGCCGACAAAACGGGTAGAAAGAACGGTCACGGCCAGAGCTATATTGCCATTTGTTCAGGAGAAAACTTTAACGAACGAGGAGACTCTCAGTGCCGCGAATGCGAGTCCTTCGAACGCATTGTAGATTCGGGACCCGGCAGAAAAGATGACTGGAATTCACACCCACATCGCATCTCAGCCATCTGCCAGAAATGCTGGTTTATTCTTCATGACCGAAACGAACTTGCAGCCCACTTGCAAGAAAACTGCGGCGGCCGTGCCCCAAAGCACTTGGAGAAATGGCAACTGGAACTCGAAGCATTTTGCATCAACCCAGAGTGGATCGAACCGCCCCCTCCCGGAACACAATCGCCTTTGATGACTTCGCCACCCCCAGATTTGCACTCGTCGATGGCGAGCCATGCCTCCGTTAGTGTTCCTCTTCGCAGCAATGTCGGCCCTTTGGACGGCGGAGATGGCGTCGGCAATATGATGAAAGCACCTATAAACCACGGAAATACTCTGCCGGTATCACATCCACACACGACGACCATGAAGGGCTCAAACGATATGGGCTACTCAGACACCGAGATTATCGAGTCCTACAAGAACGAAATTGAAAAACTCCGGCTCCATCTCTATTTCCTTGTCAACCATCCACAAACAACTGTTTCTCAGAGCATACAACAGATGTATCAGGACAGAAATTGCTACGACATCACGCCACCACGGAAACTAGATCTTCGCATAGAGCCACCAGGTATTCAGTGGACACCGCCGTATGCTCTGATTACAGGTTCAGCCATGAGCTCTTCTACAGCGTACATGCCAATGGGTCCTGGGCCGAACGAACCGAACGAATATCTAGGCCCACCAGCAACACATCCAGGCCACTGATGATGATGTCCAGGAGGGTGTATCGACCTAGTCCTTTTTCTTGTTCTATCATGCTATTTATACGACTGTCTTTTCCGCTTACAAGGTTATACTTCTATTGTATCATGTGGGGAACCAATATGTTGGTCTCTTTGACGTTTTCAACAACATTTTCTTATTTGTTTTGTTTTGGGTTGAACTAGCGTGGTCCTTTGGAAAGAAACAACCGTTCTGTTTTGTTTGTTGACGCAAGTCTGGGTAGATGGAAGCAGAGCCAAGAGTGACCTTTTTATTTGTTCGGAGGCTGCAACCTCACAGGGAAGTGAGAAGTTGGCGATGTGATGTTGGCAGGCAACTGGAAGAGCATGTGTAAGAAGGTATCAAAACGACGGGCTGTTCAACGTGGAAAGGGGAGCGGTTGGGCAGGAAAAGGGAGAGAAAAAAGTTGGTTATAGTGTATCAAATTTCCGCGTCCTTTGTTATTTCGACTCGACGTACTTTTTGTTGTTCAGCCTCTAGTGCTCCCCGTAGTCAATGAGCCAGGCTAGTCTGCATTTTGACTACCACATCTCCAAATAGCCCCTCCCGCCTTACCAAGTGGCTATTGGGTGTTGCATTGGGTATAGAGCCCATGTGTACTCTGCCATACACTTGTGTTCTAATTGTTGACGTTGGTGTTGCACGGCCGTGTTACAGTGAACGCTGAGTGACCAACATGTAGCTCGCCCACGACACACATCACAAACTGCCTAAAAGTACAGTGCATAGACAGAAAGTTTACGGCAGATCTACAGCGTACCAACAGGACCCAGCTGTTTACATGAAGCTCAGCATGACGTTTTTTTTTTTCAGAATGGCGGTGACACTAGTACTACCGGACCACAAAAGAATGCATACCAGGGCTTGATTTGCTGTTTACAGACTCCCGTGGCCATCAAAAGGTTTCGCTTGGCTACATATATGAAGAGCATGCCAGGTGACACAGTCGATTTAGCTGCCTTTGGCTTGGCATATCCTGCCCGACTTTCCAGGGTATCCCCCCTTGGTTTCTTTTTTGCTTCGTTGTGTCTTTCGTGGGGGGTGGTTGTGGCAGAGGAACAACGGATGAAGAAACTTGTTGGCAGGCTGTCTTGCTGTTTGAGCTGCATGAAAATAAATAACTGAACCCGGATTATCCCGCAGTGTATGCTGGTCTGACAAGTCTGTTTTCAAGATTTGCCATGCAGCAGCCAGCGGCACAAGTGAGGGGCGGTGGCATCGTGATGAGATGGGGCGCGTAGAGTGGGGAGACCTAGGCCTGCATGTGCATATATCAAAATATAGTATCATCGATTCGTCTTGCGCGGCTTGATGGAATTGTTCTTGTTCGCAGTCTGTATCTCGAGAGCGAGGGTTGGCTTAATTTGTCGAGAAGTCGTCTGGATAAATGGGAGCGAGTGTGGGCAAAGAGACGCGTCAACGCGCGACAATCGACTGGTGAAGATGGACGATAACTGGATGGCCTGTCTTTGACTTGTTGGTGACGAAGGGACTCGATGATAACGGAGGCTGCATGGAAAGAGAGGGGGCAGAACACGCATATATGCACCCAAAACTCCGGGGCTTTTTGTCACGTCACAACCACGAAGCGAATGTCTCTCTTATTACCCACCAGCAAATACGGGTCGACCAACAGGCATGCGCGAGCAGGTCAACGAGCCACCAACATCTATTCACCGCGAGAAGGCCGAACGAGATACTAGAGCCAATGCCTTTGTCTGGGTTGCTAGTTAGTGGTGAAGGTTCGAGCTGTAGAGGCAAATCTGGTGTTGTGCCGGGCAAATTTTCGTCGAGCTTAAGCTAGCTGGTTAGTTTTAAGAAATCGCGGATAGGAATAGACTAGGGCAAAAGAGCAGTTAGGCCTGTCGCCAACTTCTCAGCAAGCAGTCGGACAGTTCATCGTGCGTGGGAAATGATGCAGGTGAGAAATTCCCAACATAGATTCCGAGCAGAGGTGGCCAGAGACGGTCTGGCTATGCCCCCCAGGAGGCTGAGGCCGTCGGACGAAGCGAGATAAGCCAAAGAGTGGACGAGGTGAGCGGTTATTGGTGCTGGCATGTGGTCTTGGAGTAATATGCAAGTGATGTGCGCCTGTCAGACGGAAGTCTGAGCGAGAGTCAGAGTCGAGAATCAGGCCATAGGCCACCAAGATCCTTCATTTAGAACTGACCATTGAGCTCAGGCTACGGCAAAACGGGACAACTGCTCGCAATGTCAACTAGATCTCGACTTGGTGTCTACAAGTACTTGCCATGAAGTCGACAAGATACTCTGAGCTATTCGGGACTGAGGGTCTGGCCAGCACTTATCCCTCAGTCCCCTGATACTTCCCTTGGCTCTACCCTTGGATCATCACAGCAAAACTTCTCACGTCGTAGTAGCCAGCTCCTTCCCGTCAGAAGTCTCCAGGCGGGCGAGTTGCCTGACACAGTAATAGTTCCTCCAAGCAGACTCTCTAATATTCCTTCACAACATTCGCACGTAGCTGGCTGTTCTGATCCGAGGTCCGGTTTTTCATCTAGTTACATAATTTCAATATGCAAATAAATGATGCCATTCATAGGAATGAAGATTTGTCCGACAAATCTCACAGGCCTTGTGACCAACCAAGCCCTACCAATATGCCAGTACAACTGAGAGATTTGGTGGCCAAACCTAAAGAGAGAAATAGGCCGAGTACATATTGATTCTAGAGTTAGTTAACAGAAGAAGAAACACGTATATAATAGCGAGAAGTGTTATGAAATCACATGTTAGTTACATGATAATACCCAGTCTACAAGTTTGCATATCCGTAACTAGCCTATCAACAGCCATGAGAAGCGAAAGAGGACCCTGCAAGCTCACAATCTAAATAGGTACATAGGCGTCGGGCATACATATTCACATCTACGTCCCTGTCCTCGGACAAGTCTACTTGCCTTTGCCTATGAGCCTCACAAAGAGCCCCCGTTCGAAAACCAGATCTTGGTGTATACATGCAGGAGTTTCTATTCCCTCCATCCAAGATATCCCCCCTCTGCTCACCTCTCCCCCACGAAAACTAAAATGATGGATCACAGCTCAGAGCATTGGTCTCCCTTTCCCGAAACCTATTTCAGCAAGTCCCTAGAACTAGAGAGCGCCCCAAGTCACCCAATTGGTCTGTTCAGCTCACCCTTTTCGGCTGTCGGAACGGATGAAGAAAAGGAAGCGGAACAAGCGAGAAAAGGGACGACAAAATGCTGAGCCTGTTCAGGGTTGCTTAAACTCAAGCCCGGCATGTCACGCTCCTCTTTATAATCATCCGCCCGCTTACAGGCTATTGAAGACAAGAGGCCCCCAACCTCAACAATGGTCGGTGAGAGTCTCTGTGGGTTCTCGGTCACGAATGAGATGCTCATCTGCAGTCCTGCGAGCCCTATGCATAATACCGGGATGAGCTCTTACATGACCTCCATAGTCTTTATTGTCTCCCTCTTGGGCACCCTTGCATCTATATTCGATCCATCTCAGGACACCTACAGGAAGAGAACCAGAGAATTGCGCAAATGCGATGAGACAACCTTTTCCGCAATCTGAGATTCCTGGGCTCAACGCGGATCTGAATTGCATTTTCCACACGCAGCAACTTTTTATCCCGAGATACCGTTTGTAAACATGCTTTCGGTAGAACATCCGACATCTAGGATGATGATATCTTGAGACAAAAAGAGAGGTTTATAGCTATAGTTATGTTACTCTAGATGACAACTATCCAAGCTTCTACAAGGTAGTGTTGAGCAAGGGCAATCATTAAAGAGTAGTTTTCTAAGTAGGCAGAGGCAGTATGCGTCGAGAGCCAATTTTTGAAGAAAGGTACATGTCTAGTCGTGTCTAGGTTTGAAGCAAGGAAAAATGGACCGCATAAAGTCGACATCACAAATTTTGACACCATGATACATGTCTACAAAAGGGTCCAGTGGAAACTGGCACTGTTAGGGTTAGAACCACCCCAAAGGAAGCCATTGGGCCCATCTTTCCCAGACTGGAGAGCTCGATACTAGTTACACAAGCCTTGATGGGCAAAAGGACCCAAAAGGATGATGAACAATGAATGGCTGGTTGTTCTAGCGTGCTGGTGTGCTAACAAATTTTGGTGCCTCCTGTTTCAATTATGTCAAGGGCTAGCTTGAAACCATACTAAAAGCTGACTGCTGAGCCGAAATATGCTATGGTGATTATAAGCAGGTCCAAAAGCAGTTGCTTTGTGGTTCCTACTTGAAGTTGTATTTCAGGAGCGTGTACCAGTATTAAAATATAATCCCCTGGAACAATACTTGAAGATCCGAACATCTAAGCTTACTTAGTTACCAGTTTAGAAACATCGAAAGGTTCTTTCGTTGGTTAGAATATGACAAATTGGGGTGTGGCAGCCGGCCAAATGGGCTTGCTTGGGCTTGATGTTGGAAACAATCATGTCATTGGCCGTCTTTTGATGTAGCCTTTCACAAGGGCTTACATTAGCCCGGTTGTAATCATACAACAGTGACTCTCATGTGGCTACAATAGCATTCATGCTACATCAAAACCTCATCTTTGTCCAGTTACAGTTTCGATGGATAAACTTAACTACCAGTTTCTGCCCCCCTGGAATCAAGGTGCTATGATACCTGCCGTGAAGTACTTGGCCGATGAATGCTGATATCAAGAGCTGTGTCTCAAACCTATTTGCATATGTACTTGTACATTATTTAATGGGAACCTCTCTACAGAAACCAAAACAAAGGGAGGCTTGATAATTAGGCATTACATCGACAGTTCCCGTATGTTTTCCGTCGAGGACGACAACTTGACCAAGGCTTGTGTGACAAGAAAGCACAGGCATATTACAAATTAATTCCACTACGAAGGAAGGGCTTGGTTTTCTCCTTGATTTGGGATAGATTTTTTCTCACCAGGGGGCTTGATTGTAGAAAGGATCTAGCTCGGCTTTCATACCAAACTACAGCTTTCTGGAAAAAAAATGAAAAATGCACTAACCAGGTGTTTTCTCCAAAGGGACTCATGTAGTGTTGGCCTTGACAAAATGAATACCCATGCATCACGAGCATCATGCTCATTAAGAAGGACTAGCCGAATTTTGCTTTCATGAGGTTCTGTTGAAGGCTTCCAAAGAGCTTTGTGCAATTACAAGTCCACAATATATAGGACGTCGGTTCAACCCTCAGAATCAAGGACAGACGCAATCATCAAGACTCTTAGTGACCTCCCCTCTTGTAGGGTAACATAATTTTCGCTTTTGTGACATGCAAATGCATACAGTACAAGCGCCTTTCGCTGTCTAGCCCTGTTGTATATAGATAGGTCGCTCGACTCGCCATGGTTCAGATTTCACCACGTTATTGTCTGTGCCCAAAGTTGGCGTTTGGGACAGGTCGTGTACATGTGTAACTATCAAATGTTCTAGAAAAACGCATGTACCAAGCTCCTTGTGACCCTCAACTTCTTTGTCTCCCTGAGTCCCAGAAATGAGAGTCTCATCAACTTTCATGGAGACGAAATTGAAAGAAAGATGACTAAAAACTTGGGAGACGGAGAAGCCCTAGGCTAACCAAAGCCACTTGAAAAGACGACATATCTGGTCACAAGCGCTGCAGGTAACTTTACCTTGCCCCGGTTGAATTAGAAGACGACGAGTGTTTTTTGTCGAATATCAAAAGTCACGTAGTTATTTGGACTTGACCTTTGTGATAATATTCCTGTCTGGTACTATTACCGCATTCCAAGATTCGTATCTACTGACTTGACCCATAAAAACATTTTTGGTGCCCAATTTCGGTTGGAAACATGAACTGGACCAACTAAAGAATGGACATGATAGCCCTTGTCAACTAGGCTTCTTTAAGGCCGGAATGCATGTACGCTCTGCGATGCTTGATGAGGATACTGAAACAACATCTTCTAGTATCATGGTCATCTACGTAATTACTTAGGCAGAGCCTCATTATCTGTATAACCAATGTGTGAAAGTTGGCTTTCTTTTTCAGTAGTTAGCATACATTCGCGCATATTCAAGCAACTATACCCTATCCCATGAGGCTTCTGTGGGCTAATCGTACTGTTGCTGGGGTTTTGCCTGCCATTGGACCGGGAATTTATTAGTGAAAGCCTTCGGCTTCGGAAGAAATCGAGCATAGTGCTTCGTGAGCCCAACATGTTCTACCTGAAGTATCAATTAATTAGTTACGCACACAAAAAAGTGTCCAATCCAATCGATGGAATGTGGGGGCGGAGTTCGCGGGTACATATAACCTTAAGTCTGCCCTTGAGCTACCTATAACCACACGATTTGATTTGATTGCCTTTATTAACCTGTCTACTCATGAGGGAATCTCGGCATATTACAGGGGACTAAAACCGGCAACTAACTACCAGGAGTTCACAAACAGACGCAGTCGCTAAAGCCTAAACCCTGCATATAGAATCCCTAGTGAGCTCGTGATGAGAGTGGTCACCTCCGCTTCCTTGAAAGAGGCGGGGTGGTGTCCCCAGTAGAGACTCGCGTTGATTAAGTGTATCATCTGTCTCTTGAGTGAAAGCTAAACTAGCTTTAGAACATTGTCGGTCCTGCTATCTAGGCTAGGGGGGTGTTGTGTGATTCCCAAAGTGAAGCCTCCACTTTGCTTCTGGTGATCCGGGTCTGTGTTTACTGGATCGGAGCCAAGTTTGGAGCGTTCACGTCACCTGGATGGATGGAGGGCATGTGCACGCCGCAAAGAAGAGCGATCCTCTCCGTGGTGTCTTGCACTGTGCTCTCTGTGCCTTCTGTTCGGCTTGCAACTGAAGAGTGTCGGTTTGATGCTTCGGTCATCTATTTGACCATTCCGAAGATGTCCAAAGTCTGTATGACCTCAGCGAGGAGATCGATGTAAAGTTGGCAGGGCACACCCCTGATGGAGACCCTGAACCGTTTCTTGGCTTCGTGCCAATCCGCCCTGACTTCCTGCTCCTCTGTTAGTGTGGTGGCATCCTTCACGCGGGATCGGGCCGTTCTCTGATCAGCACTTGGTATCTGATATTCTTCATTCTGCTATGAAAGACCCTTAGCCTTGTTTTGAGACCTTGGGGTTGAGGGAATCAGTCCGTCGAGGATGACGTTTTGCAGTTAGCGCGCAAATTCGCCTATGTGCCTGTCCTCGAAGATTCGGCCTCTCGACCCTAAGTACTCCGTAACTAGAGGGTCAAGACGAACTGTGTCTGATTTCCATCCCGCATATAACTCCGCCTTGTTCAGTTTGTCCATGAGGAACCAGTCGGTAGGGCTCGGAGCCACAAAATGTTCTGGGGGTGGGAGAGTCACCAAAAGCAGGAGGTGGTCGCTTCCGCACGTGAACTCGTCCTGGAGCTCAGCGGTCGCACCAGTGACAAAAAAAGTTAAAGATACCAGAGCGAGATCGATGACGCTTCCCGACTTGTGGGTTTGTTCGCCCTCCTCATTGCCTAGTATAGAGCTAAATGAGCATAAAATAATAATGTGCTTGGCCGCAGCCAGGACTCTAAGCTATTTGTTTATAGTAATCCCCTCGGAAAGTTCGTGTAGTCAACTCATAAACACAGGTTATGTTTTGCAGTCTCGTCAACAACTACAAGTTGAATGTCAAGCCAAGTTATTGGTAATGTTTCATGATGGTATCTGTCAATATATAGCCGAGCACACCATAGGTGAAAAACTACTAATCCCATCAGTTTGGATAAACATTTTTCTTGGGGTGTCAAATATCTACGGCTAGATCTTTTCTTTCATTTTTAGTTATGTTTAGCTTTATTTCACACACTTGTCTCTAATATTTCTTTGTTGGCATTGGTTTGTATTTGGTGTTTGATTCAAGATGTATCTCTCAATCACTACTTCTTTGTGGCTTTGGGTACTATTTCTCAAGTCCTGTAATTCCCTAGAACTGGTTCTACACCAGGCTTGTTCTCTTGGAAGTGCTTATGAGAAGAAATTCACTGGAAATGCGGTGATACTACCAAGGATGAATAGCCTAGTTACCTGTCTTGATGCTAGAACTGTGTGCCCTTGAGTATTAACTACGAGTATTTCTAACTCTATTATCTATTCTCTGTTCTATGTAACAGACATGTTTACACAACTTGAACAGAAAAGCCCGGACACCCCCTTTCCTACTCCCATGAAATAACAGCAGTGGGAGATGGGCTATTCTGTAAATTCATGCAAGCCTTTCCAAGCAGCGGGAGAGATCAAGGTCAAAATATCACCGTGCTTTTCTCTGCGAAAAAAAATAAGACTGAATGCTTGTAGGCCGACATAAGCTGACCTGTCCGGCCGGCTGGGGTCAACGGCCGACAGTGCTTCACTGGTGGAACTCCTCTCCATGTAAGGGGCTATGCATTTAGGTAAATCTGTACATGCGTAGACCTCAGGCCACTTTGCCAAGTGCCGTCCAAGGTTTGGGGCAAGATGGAGACTAGAACAGCACAGAATAAAGCAGAGTGAAAGAACACGCGCTTAACACGGCCGAGACGACGAAATCTCGGCAGTTCAAAGAGCCTTACAATTTCGTGTAATCCTAATCGTGACTTGTATCCATCCTGAAAACTACCATGGATAAACTAATATCCAAACGCCGTGCTTACAACCACACTGAAAAATGCGACATGTATAGCCGGACAAGTGGTTGACCCTTTTGTTTGTCCTGGTCTTTCAAAGCTATTCACTTGATGGAAATTATAGCCTCCGTGCTAGCCGTGTCCGACAATGACACTATATGGTATTACACGGTGCCCCGAAACCTCGGCCCGATCACCCATGGACTATGAAAGCTCAACGGAACTTCCGACTTTTATCATTGTCTGTAGAGAGGATAGAGAAGAGTTATCTTGTGGGGAGGCTATCAATAATTCTTCGCCTGTAGTGAGCATCTTGACCAAGTCGAATGGCAGTGCCATGCAATCTCAACCGTGGGCATCGTTGGGGTGTCAAAAGACGAAGAGACAGGCTCACCGAGGAGTCTCTATTTAAGAGCCCGGCCCCGAGTATGATTATGGTTCTTTCTTGTTTCTGTCTTCACCAGACTCACTTCATCTTTGGTCTTCACTCCCTTCTCTCTTTAGTCTTTCACTTGTGCTTCACTTTGTTCCTTTTGTCTTTACTTCATTCTAGGTTTAACCCTTCACATATACTGCATCGCGTGCTTACACTAAACATAAAGGCTGTTGCTATTGCTTCTGTCATCAGTGTCGTTGGCGCGGCCGCTGTGACCAGTTATACTTCAGCCAGCGCCTCTGGGGTCTCCTCCCACTACAATTTTACAGGCACTGGTTCTCCTGTTACCACAACCACTAGAAGCGCTACCACCACCTCGACCAACAGTCATTCCTACCATGAGTTCAACACCGATGGCGCGGATGTCCTGACTAACGACAAGTGTATTCACAAGGATGGTCACCACGACTGTGACCATGAGGCCCAGGTCTTTCAGGAGGGTGTGGAACTCGACGCCAAGATCGGGGCTGCTACCGATGATGTCTCCTCGGGGGTGGTTGCTAGTACTAGTCCTAGTTCTGCACCTTATGACCCTGATAGTGATGGTTTTGACTCTGATGGCGAAATTCATTATACCGAGGATGGAGAAATTGATGGTTTTGGTTGGATGGCCCCCGCTATAGATGCTGGTGAGTTAATTCAAGATGGACATACACAAAACCGATAGCTAACCCATCTCCCTTTTCTTGCAGTTCGCTCACCTTGCCCTATGCTTAATAGCTTAGCTAATCATAGCTTTATTCCCCGTAGTGGCCGTGATGTATCCTTGCAAGCTTTGGTTGATGCTTTACTCGATGTGGGAAACTTTACTCGTACGGCTACTATGCTTCTTGGGGAAGATGTCCTGGATTTATCTACCACTGACAACCGAGGGACCTTCAACCTTGATGACCTTAATCAACCTGGCGGTGAGTCCTTTTTTCACTTTCTCGGTCTCTCTATCTAAATGCCTTTTTCTTGGGTCGTTGATTCACCAACTGATCATTTCTTCCATGTGTATAGCCCTCGAACACAAGAGCTCTCTCAGTCGCGCCGATGATGTTGATGGAGACAACCGTTCTTTCAATCCCGCCATCTGGGAGACCGCTCGTCGTGAATTTACCGATGAAACCATTAGTATCAAGCAAGCTGCCCATGCTTTCAAGGCTCGTTTTTCCCAGGAGCGTCTTAGATATCCCATGACCGAAGTTATTTTGGACTACAGTGAACTCAGCAGAGCCATGGCGGAGTCTGCTATGTACTGGCTTCTGTTCAAGGAGGATAATGGGGCTAACCTTAACTGGGTCACTATTATGTTTGAGCAGGAGCGTCTGCCCTATAAAGAGGGCTGGCGTGGTCCTGGTCGTGTTATCGACTCCGACCTAGTCCACGAGATCAGCCTTCAGATCGCTAGGTATAGTAGCTGAGTCTGCTAAAAATAACACTTTATATAAAGATTAGACTTTCTTATCCCTGATAACAGCCAGAATGGACCATGCTGTTCCGTGTTTTCTTGGTGTCACCTCATAGAGTTCTATGATGCTATCAGCATTTAACAGGAGGATGGTGCATAGCGAATGACCTTTATATATATTGAGCTGTGGAATTTAGGCAAACTTATGGTAGGGAAGTGGCGGACCAAGAAGATTCAGGGAAAGGTAGCACCAAACTATTGAAGACAACTCAGGTGTGGCCATGAGCCAGACCCTAACTGCGTTTAACCATCACAGGGCTGAGTGTTTAAGCGCGAATGGCCGTATGTATTGAATTGAAAGTATTTATTTATCCATCTACTAGCGAGACAAAAAGATGGATTCAGGATCTCGCGGCTCGGATCAACGAGTATGAAAAAAAGAATAGACGCGGCATTGGGTATATACACGGACTCTGTTTTGTTGGTATCCCCATGCTCCTGCTTAGGGTTACCAGGGTCTAACACCGTAGCTATCTCCAATACGGTTGACGTTGGGAAATCAAGCGACTATTAGTGCGGTTTCAGACGCACTTCACAACCTCAACCGTTTGGCCTACATGATTGATTTTCTGTCATACCATATACACGCAAGCCGTCAATGTGAATGACGCGTCCGAGATGATGCTTGGCAATGTCAGTGTTTGATGTTAGCAGGGGTATACGACTGAGAGCAGGTTTGACAGGCTAGAAAAATGCGCGTTTAGTAGTTCTTGTAGTTAGAGATGATCGGATAAACTTGCATGGATAGAAACATGTCTAATGTTGATCGCAAGACCGAGTATTTAAGCGCCAATGGACATACATAAGTATGTATGTAGTAACTAGTTATCTGTATCTGTATGGTTTGATGAAGGAGTGGTAGCGCCCGAAACACACTGTTGTTTGCTTGGCCTCCGCGACGGGACTTTCACAAGCGCCGTTGTTCCGAGTCTGTGGCTGGGAACTCCATTACACGCAATATAAAAGACCGATTAACAGCGTAAAGGATTCCTTCTTGTCAAAGAGCGCGTTTCTGTCAGGTCGTTCATGATGGTATTTGTACGCTTCTTAAGGCTGTGGTTCTATGTATACATATATGTGAATGTACAGCACAAATTTCAGTTATGACAGATGAACATATTTACTGAAGTTCTGTGATACGGAGTTTCATTCTAAAGAGTCAAAACCCGACATGGAACAGACGCGAGTAAGCACACGCTTTGGCGTGATGGATTATATTCCGTACGCAGAGAAAACAAGATGCAAAGAAGATGACCTAAAATGGAGCCTATTGTAAAAACCACGAGACATTTATGGCCATAGAGACTGGCTTCCCCAAAGTGTGATACAGGAACAAAAACCGGTCATGACTGGAGTCTGTCTAATAGTTGTGTGAACGGTTGCTAGGTTACTGTCAGAGTTGGCTTATATCGAACTGCAAGACATCGGGTTTAGATTGCGGTCCTAGACCTAGTGCTGACTACGGAGGTCTTGAAGTTTCTGACGTGAATAATACATATCGTGATCTTATGTTCTAGCACAGATACACAGACCTTCCACATGTTATTTGATGACGACTTACCATTACAACCGATGTCAAACTCTGCCTCATTTTTCAACTGGACTTTGCCAGCACGGACATGACTTGTATTCTCGTCTTGAAATAAAACAAACACGTACTGCAGTTGAACCTAGATGATCATTCTCAAACAAGGCACTCATGGGCTGAGGGATGACGCCCCATCAATGACGTGGCCTCGAGATGCGGAACTCTGATAAGCAAAGGCCTGGTCTCTGGGAGTTGCATGCTATCTCCACTTTATTGTTGCTGATTACGCTAGACTTATTTCCTTAGCTGCTACTGAGCTATAGTCGGGAGTAGTGGGAGTGTCTTCCGCCATGTGGGTTCTCTCTGTTGACTACAAAGCTAGCTTGTTTTTTTTTCTTTTCATGTTAGCCAGGGGCACCTGTATTGCTGTCAGGGGCTGCAGATAATGTGGGATCATGGCGGAGCGGAGGAGGGACTACGTAGTCGAATTTTCCATTGTCTTAACTAACTAATCCTTGTTGTTTTCCTAGTTTGTGCCTGGCTCTCGCTGAGCCGCCTCGACGTTGTTGCCCATACATGCGTATATATCCTGCTTCTCTTCCTGTAGCTATATCCAAGTTATTGTTGTGTACCACTCGACATTTCACATCTTTCGTTGTACCTTGATACACACTCCTGCCTGGAACATTATAGGGCTGACTCTGGTCTGCCCATTTGAAGTTATTTCCTTTCTTGTCCACAGCCAGAAGAGAAACTTCCATTTGTTCAGTTTTGGCTCACTTCCTTTTTCGCTATATTTTTTTCAACGACATCTCATCATTGTCAACTATCAAAAGTGCTGTTACCATAACTTGCATTCACCTGCGTTGTTGTGTCTTTGGCTTTGGCTCTCAGCAGTTTGCGACTGTTCGAGGATTTTTATATCTGTCCGCCTAGTTTGTGCTGGATACAACGTAAATAGCAGAAGCCGACTGATCCGCCTCGTCTAACTTCTTATTCCCACCAACTAAGATCCTGGTCAACATCGCCCACCATGATCGCTACAAAAGGCCGACAAAACCTGTTGCTACCAGCGATTGCTTTCTTTATGACTGTTACGTTCATTGCATTCTTCCACGGCCCTTTTATTGTGACCTCTGGTACTCAAGCTGCCCAAGAATGGGGGTGGACGGAAGCTTCTGAGAAAGAGTCGATTGTGGTCCCAGGGGCCCAAGCGTCCGAAGAAGAAATATCAGAAGTCTACGTTGAGGATGACAACTACACAGAGGACCCTCCCGTTATTCAGCTTGCTCCTGAAGTCAAGGCGTCCGAACTCATGGCCCGTCCAACCGCTACCCGTCTCGGCACTGTTCCCAAGATTTTTCACCAGAGCTGGATTGACTCAAACTTGCCGACAAAGTTCAAGGAGTGGAGCAGAACTTGTCGGACTGTGCATCATGACTATGAGTGGGTGCTCTGGACAAACGAGGACAATGAGAATCTCGTCAAAAAGCATTTCCCATGGCTTCTTGAGGCATATATTGCGCTGCCTAGTGATATCTACCGCGCAGATCTCGCCCGTAATCTTTACATGTACATCTTCGGAGGGTGAGTGAATGATCACTGAGTAACACTTCAGAGAACCAGCATACTGACTTTTTTAAATAGTGTTTATGCGGATTTGGACACCGATTGTCTCCGTAGCTCTAATGTGATTTTCGAAAACTACTCTACCCCATATGACACCGCCGCGCACGTCACCGTGGGCGAGGACAAATCTATTAACCGCATGGCCTTCTTTGGACGTATGGGTACTGATAAGCAGTTTGAGCACTCAATCCCCAACGCTTGGATGGCATCTACACCTGGCCATCCCTTCTTCTTGCTCCCCATGGAGTCCGTGCTGGCGCGATTTGGCCACAAGAAGCAGTGGCTGGCGCTTCCCGAGACTGTGACTGGTCCCGTTGCGCTACGCCAAGCAATTCTCAAATACCGACGGCTTTATAACTGGCGGCTCCTTCCGAAGGCTCTTGAAAAGGACTTGGCGCACCGTATTGCAACGGGCCCGTTTGAAAAGCGGCCGCACTTGAAGCACTCTGTTAACCTCCTCCACCACGACATAATTTACCCTTATAGCTGGGGCCCCGATAACTATGATGTCAGTGAGATATGCTGGGTTTTGCAGGATACGTACAGCCCAGAAAAGTGCAAGGAGGCCCTAGATACCAAGGGCAAGGGAAGTGTGGCGATTACCTATTGGAGTCACACACACTCGCCCGTGGGTCATAGCGAGGAGAACATGGATTACATCACGAAAAGAGACCAAGTTTCCGGCTTCTCTGCTAGAAGACAGCGGCGGAGAGAGGAGAAGAGGTCGTGATTTCATTTGTATTGTGCTTTTTAACTTGAGGACAGCCGGCGTTTGGGGTGACTGGTTTTTTCTTTTTGCTTTTTATACAACATTTCACATCAGGAACAGTCGGACGCACGGAGAGAGTACATGTCTTTTAATTTGATGTTATTTTGAATTTCTGATAACTAATGAGAAAGTGCAACTTTCTCAAAGCACGTTGATGCCCCCTCTTGCAAGGTCCTCATGGAATAAATTCTCAGCAGTATGATATCACAACCTACCAGTGTCTTCTACCACCACGCCCCCGACCCATGAAGCCACCTCCTCTGTTGTACCCCCCAAAATCACCACCTTGCATTCCGCCAAACTGTCCCGCACCGCCGTTGGCATTGAAGCCCTCTTGGTTTCCAGAGACTCCTCCTTGGACATCGTTGTTGTTACCTCCGGGACCGATGGAGGTCGCAGCACCATTACCAATATTGCCGCCCGCGTTGAACATGGAAGTATCCATCTGCGACATGTCCATACCACCCATTCCCGCACCACCACCACCGGCCATCATTTGTTGCATCATCTGCTGCATCTCGGGAGGCATCATACTAGGGTCCATGCCGGCTACACCAGACATGCCACCACCAGGCATACCGCCTCCCATGCCTCCCATCATCATGTTGTTGAACTCTTCCATCATCTTCTTTTGGTTTGCCATGAGCGCGTCAGCACTGAACTCATTACGGATGCTTTCTTGTTTCGCGGCATACAGGGCCCACGTGAACTCGTCGAAACCGTAGTTGAAGTAGTCGGACAGATCAGTGCCAGGTTGACGCCATGGCTTTTCGTTCTCATTCAGATCAGTGTCAATCACCACAGACATGATGGGCTTTCCAGCTGGCGCGTAGACTGGGTTTCCGTTGATGTTCAATTTTGAACTTGAAGTTGCTTGCGCTTCTGAATCAGCCGAAGGTACTGGAAGTGGCGCCGGCGCTGAAGCGGAAGATGTGGCGCCTGTGGAAAAGATATCATTCTGGCTAGGGAAATGCGTGGGCACTGCAACTGCGGGGTTCGTCGAGGAATCAGGTTCGTTATCAATGGCTGGAGCCTTTCCAGATGCGATATCTGATGCTGACCGTTGAGGAATAGCGCGCGAGTCCACAGGTCGTGATTGTCTGCATGCGCATGGTTAGATAGAAGGTCCCGTATAAGCCAAGCGGAAATGGGGAGACTAGAAACTTACTGCGCAGTATCCTGATTGCCACCGTCTTGACGATCTATAATGATATCAATGTCCTATAAGCACATGTGTTAGTGGTGATTCAAAGCAGGGTTGATCTGGTGGAATGCGCACTGAATCTTCGTCCTCGTCCTCGTCCTCGTCCTCGTCGTTCTGGTCGCCTTTGTCTTCGGCGCTATCATCAGAGTCGCCTTTGGGTGCGGATGTTGAGTCGGCCATAGGCTGTTCATTTGTAGGTTGATTGGCCTTGGCGGCAGTTGTAGTGGTGGTTGTGGTCGCGTCTCCCTCATCTGAGTAGAGGTCGTCATCATCGATATCCATAGGCGGAGTAGACATTGTGGTGCAAGTGTGAAAGAGTTCGGGGCGGATGTGGTATTTCTAAGACTAGTTTAATGAAGGAAGAAAGCAAGATATCACAGCGAAAGAGCGATTGTCAGTGGCACAAATAAGTTGCTGAAAGGTCGTCTAGTTTAAACGTGAGGCATGCATTTAGAAGACCCAAAAGCTAAGCTAGAAAAATGCAGCCTCACATGGGATGCAACTGGTGACATTTTTAGCCACACTTTGACGCCACACATATCGTCCAACTTTGCTTCGGCGCAACGACACGCGCCAAAAAAACAAGCTTAGAAGTGCGTGCGACAGAGAGAGAAAAAAAAGAGAGAGACCTAGGAATCGTCATCGAGTAAAGCTAGGCTCACGATATTTTCCCGCCTACGACTTGTTTGCTTTTGTTTCTTTGGTTTCATTGCGGATCTGCACTGCGTAAAGCTCGCCCAGCCTTGCGATACACTAAAACGCCTTCTCGCAGAGTCTTTTATACACTGCATGTAGTGCTAGCCATCGCCATCTACGCGCAAATACACCGTTGTGGTCACCATGTTTCAAAGGTAGGTCTTAGAACAATCGCTGGCTCGTGAAAGCCTTGTGGCCGTCTCCCTCAGCTCCGTCTCGATGCTTCAGCACAATGCGCGACAGGGAGGCTGTAAACACTGGCATCTGTGTTTTTCAGTGGGCGAACGCTGGTTGTTTACTTTTCGTCCCTCGTGCCATGCAGCTACTACGTCTCAAGCCAGCCAGCTGGCGCATCCTGATTCTACACTGCTTACAGTTGCCTACGCTTTTGCTCCAGAGCCTGATGCAGCTGAACCTCTGGAAACCGATTTTGTGACCACAGAAACGAAGCTGACTCTTTACTGGAACTAGCACTGGAACTTCAGGCGGTCTCTTTGGAGCCAAACCTGCTGCAACAACACCTGCGACTGGCGGTCTCTTTGGAAATATTTCAGCTGCTACCGCAACACCCTCGACGCCCGCGACTACTGGTGGTCTCTTTGGTGCCGCCACAACAACAACTGCCAAGCCTACTCTTAACCTGCTCGGTTCGACTGCCACGCCCGCAGCCCAAACCACCACTCCCGCAAAGTCTCTGTTCGGTGGCGCTCTCAATACTACTGCCACTCCCGCTACTACCCAGCCGGCCTCAACCTTGGGCACCATGTTTTCTACCACACCCGCCCCCGCTGCAGCATCAGGCGGCCTGTTCGGTGGTCTCGGAGGCACGGCGGCGGCTACCCCCAGGCTGGGTGCTTTTGGCCAGACAGCGCAAACACAGAACGCAGCGTGAGTCCAGCCCATGTACAAGGAATCATCCAGCCCGCGAACTAACAGTTATCTCTCTCCAGCGCGCAACCCCAACAGCAACAACAAACTGTCCAGGCAGTGCGGCTTGACATGAACCAAGTACGCGGCACCACCAAGTTCGAGGATTTGGCCAAGGAGGCTCAAGACGGCATCGTCAAGATCGACAACATGATATCTGTTATTATGGGTTGGAAGAGCGAGATTGAGGGCTTCTTGCCCGCGCATGAGGAGCAGATCGCTAGCCTTGCTCATGATGTGACCTACCTCGAGCGCAAGTACGCAACGGTGCAACGCGCTGTTCTCGAAGACGACGTCGCCAATATTCAGGAGCTACGCTCAATGAGCAATCAGAACATCGCCGATGCCCAGCTGGCTAGTAAGGCTGTTGACAACCTTAAGCTCCCCATTTCGTACCATGTCCCTGGCCTCTGGACCCAGTCCACATCTGCGGGCTCCGGTGGGCCTGATGCCACAGGTGCCGCCGGTGAGCCAGATCTTATTTCATACTTCAACCGCCATATCACCAGCCTGGGCGAGCGTGACCGCAAGCTCCGCAGCTACATTTCTGAGATTCAATCTCATATGCCGCGCGTGGAGCACGGGCTTTACGAGAAGTTGACGCAGCTACAAGCAACTCCCGGTATGGGCCACCAGGCTAGCATGCTGGAGCAGATAAAGGTTGTCCTTGTAGACTTGAGGGACACGATTGTGAAGCAGGCGATCGAGGTTGCCAAGACACGCGAGGCGCTAATGACACTGGAACAGAAGATGTTGGGACGAGACCGGATTTGAGTAGCTGGGCTGATGCGGCAGAGTTAAAAGCTTTCAAGTCTGAGCTTATGATTTGGTTGAAGAGAATAGATTGATTAGCGCGGGGGTTTATTACGATTCACATTGGTTTGTTTTTTCTTGTTTTTCATAATATCATCTTGATCTCATGTTGTTATGTGAGCGCGGCTATGTTGCTTGCTTGTCCTGATCATGCAAATTAATACGTGAGGCCAAACAGCATTGACAAAGATGTGATTGATGTTTTTTATCAAGGTTTCATGAAATATAGTCTCAAGTTACCAACAGCTTTCTTCCTGTGTAATCTACAGTCAAGCAAGCCTTCACCAGGTATAAACACTCTAATATACAGCTTCGTTGTCATCTCCTCCATCGTCCATGTCATCGCCGTCGCCATCATCGAAGTATGCCTCTGCATCATAGTCGCCTCCATCCTCGTCATCGTACTCGTGGTCCTCCTCCTCGTCGTCATCGCTTCCATGCTCATCGTCATCCTCTCCCCGGTGGCCATCGCCCAGCTCATCATCGCCATCAGCCAGATTAGCAGCGAGTGCTTTTACACGCGCTGCCGCGTCATCTCCATTCTGTGATCGGTAGAGCTCATCGGCGGTATGTAGCGACGTCACCTTGCTCAGTTCTAACCGCTTTTCCTTGTGCTGGCGGCGCTGGCTGGGCGCGCAATCGTTACCGTCAAGAGTATCATGTATCTCTGAGGGAAACATGTCCTTGCAAAAAGGCTGGGAAGAAAAGTCAGGCAAGGTCCGTTCTTCCTCGACGAATCGTTGTGAATAGGTTTCGATGGCAATGAAGGGGTCGACGGTGGCCTTGCTCTTGGTGGAGTAGCGTTTGTTGACCTGTTCTTGGCCATAAGTGCGACGCGGCTTTAATGTGTCGTTTACTGTGGTATACTTTCGGGTGTATAGAGGGCTGCCATGGACTTGTCGGCGGAAGAGGAGGAAGTAGTTGATCTGGCGCTGTTCAATCTTGGATAGGGCCTGAGCTTGGGGGACGTCGTATTTCTATACATGGAGGTGAGCTGTCAGTCATGATACCCAAGGACGACTCGTTCATGAGATGCGGTAGGAGCTTCACACCAATGTGCTGTTTCATATGGGATGATTATACTTACGGGGAACAAGTCACTGGGCCGGCCGTCAATCTCGCCGCCGATTTCCCACGATGGTCCGCCAGGCATGCGCCGTCCACCACCGCCTCTGCCGCCTCGTGACATTGTTATATATATAACGAAGATATCCTGAATCTTGATACTTTGGAGAAATGGCGGAGGAAAGCTTTAATTCTGCGTAATACCTTGAGCCTGGGAGATTATTTTTGAACGTTGCTAATGATGCTGCATCCTTTTGCTGGTCTGACAGGGAAAAAATAACCTGTAAAGGCTGTTTACATTACTCACCGCCTCCCTCACCGCCCTCAACAACCCCAACCCTAGTGGACGTCCTGAGGGTAGCACATGGGAATGTTTTATACGGAGGAGGCAAAGTACCTCGCAGTCGCTCGGAACATGGAAGCAAACGGCGCTCAAAGTCCTGAAGGTGGCGATACGATGCACGACGAAGAACACTGAGACAACCTGGGCTTTCTTAAACAATTGGAGCATGGCGGATCAACTGGCTGAAGAAGGAATAAAGCCCCCCAGATCTAGATACGCTGCCAACATGTTTCTTGCGCGAGCGAAACGATGAAAATGCCAGTGGATATCAAGGAGGGTTTGCAAATCGGTGCAAGTGTTTGGCAGTTTGCAGTTGGTTGCAGAACTAATTGCACAAGTCTACTTTGTACGACCCATCTACTAGGAGCAATAATTGATAAAGCCATGACATGACACCGATGTGATGACAGCCAAAGGTGGGCGGTGACGAAGATTAGAGATTAGAGATCTATCCACGGCAGAATTCTGTAGGTCACAGCCCCCACCTTGGGGTTTTTTATCTTGATTTGCAACGTGGGGCGTTTGGTGTTTCCATACAAAGGCCTAGATTTGGGCTGACACATGTGGCAAAGAGGCTCTTTACCAAGGGTCCAAGGGTGCTACAAGGGCACGTCACTGGATACATATATGAAATGTACCGAGTATGGCTCACTCTGGATATGCGCATGTGCGAAGACCAAACGACTTAATTAGTTGAAAGTTGTACTTGTCTACTGCTGCGTCACTGGCATCTGCTATATAGAACGATGTACCAATCCTTAGTTGTAACTGTACATAGTTACATAACTACATAGCTACATTGTATATGTGCCTTCGCTGTGCCTGGCCTCGATCGGTCTAGGCTCGCCCATCTCCACCCCTCGTCTTTTCATGTTTTCATCTTCTCCTCTTGTCCCCCTCCCAACTGTTCCCCGCTTCCCGCTGTTCCACTCCCAGAACACTGCGCCTGAGACTTCCTGGCTTGGCCTTAGCATTTTAGCACACCACCTGTAGCTATGTAAATAGCTGGCTAGCTATAACGAACCAACTACAGATTTTGCATACATAGTTCCAAGTACGAAACAGACCTCTCCCCAGGCCCAGGCCCCCCATTCGCTCCTGGTTCCTGATTAAGCTTGCTATTGTAACCCACGTTTGACTCCGTCATTTTCAGCCCTAGCTCAGACTATCGACCCGTCTCGACCGAATCCTATCCGCGTTTCTGTGCGTTATAAGAGCGCTTGGTGTCCCGGCCATGCAGCCAGTCAATGCTGTGCTTGTATAGAGTACATACAATAGTTGGCCAACTGGCTAACTAGCTACTTAGTTCTTTTCAACTCGTCCGTCTCACAATTTCTAGCTCATCCTCATAAAGCATTCACTTTCGAACTTTTCAGACCACTCATAATCGCTCTCTGTGAATTGACGTCCTTTGTTCCTCTGCCAATCCTGATATTGCTGTCCTTCATTTGGCCATGGATCTCACCATTAGACCTGCCAGTCGCGATGACAGCCTCAACCCATCGCTTCGCAACAGCATCGCCGCCGTAGAGGCCCACCTCAGCCAAGTAACCAAGGCCCTCGCCACGTTAGACCCCGCGGCCATTGACCTAGTCTCTCATGGCATCGTCTTGTCCTCCATGCCCGCCTCATTCATCACCACGCACCTGTTCAACATCCTGCGCCTCGCCATCTCCGCCATGGCCATAGTCCCCGATGCCGCCCCCCTCTGTGAGGCCATTCTTGAGCCGATGGCACGCCGGCTTCCCTTCCCCACACTAGCCCCTCTTCTTGTCGAACAAGACCTTGGACTGCTTCTTAGCCTTGAAAGCCATCCCGCCATTGCACAGCTTCTTCTCGGTATCTTCAGCCGTGTGGCCCCCACGGGTCTCTTTGAAATGCAGGTTGTCTGGCATGCGTATATTGCTCCTCAGCGCAAGAAGATTGTGGAGCTGTGGATACTTCACCTCGACATCCATGTGTCCCAGGCCGCTGAAGATTGCATTGTTGCTTTTATTCTGGCAGCCTTTGAGTACAAAGACGTGGAGGCCATGGCTCTGTTTGAAGATATTGTCTGCCCAAAGCCTGATACCCAGCCGGCCATGTTTTCTCTTATCCGTGATATCATGGATAGGCCTCCGCTGGACGATGTGAACACTGATGGGTCCGCCACCGATGAATCCATCGAAGCCGATGTAACTCCGGTACCCAACACCAAATTCAAGACCGCTGATGCACTTACTACTCTAGGGCGAGTCCAGTCTCTACTACCACGCATCCTGCCCTCCAACCCTGTCGAAATTTTCAAGTCTGGGCTCATGAACCTGGCCCTTACTTGGAACAACAACCCCGAAGACGAAATGCTCGTGCATTCTCTCCGCGCAGAAGTCATGGTACTTTGCCTCCGCGCCCTTTTTAACCTACAGGTTCGCGACGGGTCTTTGCCGCCTGGCACCATTCGCGTTGCATGTGATATGTTACAAAAGGCTAAAGGCGCCAACCCTACGGATAGCAACAATTCCGTTGAGAGCGATATGCGACACAGACTCTCTCGGGACTGGGGGGATGAAGACGAAAATAGGTTTCGTCAATGGGTTGCTCTAGCTTTTGGAATTGACTCTTGAGGAACTCTTTTAAACATGGCGCTATCTTCATTAGCATTATGCTTGCACTACGGACTCTCTCCACTCTGATTCCCCTCTCTTTGGTTCCTATCGCCAAGTTCTGCACAACTTTTCGTTGCCTTGCCCATACCCCCTCCAACTATGGACGAATTATGCCCTTATGTTTAGATTTCTGTACCTAGTTTCATTCTTTGACCGTTTTCTTTTATGCCCACGACATATACACCAGTACATCAACTCTATCCAACATCTTGTATCTTTTCCAAAACAAAGCAGCAGGAGGACTTCATCTCGTTGAACTATCCGCTGTTATTGAGACTTATTTGCCGACCAGCAACATCCTGCCAGTATACAGCTATTACCACTTTTTCTTAGTCTTTTCTACAAGTCATTGTGATCCGGAAATTGTTTT
Organism: Berkeleyomyces basicola; assembly: GCA_003671435.1. NCBI lineage: Eukaryota > Fungi > Ascomycota > Sordariomycetes > Microascales > Ceratocystidaceae > Berkeleyomyces > Berkeleyomyces basicola. Next base: position 1,494,515 of record PJAC01000008.1, on the reverse strand, counting down.
CGACATCAAAGTCTCGGATATTGAGACCGCACCAGCGAGTGATGGCTTCAAACCCGTAAAAACAAAATGTAGAAAATGGCCTAGCTTTATTGTCAGCCCATTTCCGGTTGGTGAGATATCGACTCTATCTATCGGTCAATGTCCTTGCTCCTCGGCTCATCTTGAAGAGACGTTCTACCATGTCGTTGGTAGTCTCCGTTACTTGCTTCTTATCAGCCGCAGTAGCAGTTGTAGTGTCCATTCCAGAGGCTAACCTTTAATTTTCAGCCTCTTTACTTGTCCGTTTTTCGAGTGTTCCCTTCGGGGCGGGCGCTGGACCTGTCTATACTGTTCCCCCACCTGAAGTTCAGAGCTGGCCCCCGCCTCGTTAGCCTGGTTCCGCTTCCGACCATTTCCTTTCGGATCTTGAGCTGTCAAGACGACGTTCCATTGGCTAGTTCTGGTCGCGCAGGGTGCCGCTTCCGTGGGGCTCTTCTCAAAGGAGTGCCTAGTCTTCTTCCATCTGGTGCAAGTCACTGTCTCTGCGCAGTATTATTGGCGCTTGCGCAGCAAGTGACATATTAAGTTGGTTTGGGGGGGGGGAGTGGTGGTAAAAGTTTGAAGGAAAAGTGGGGAAACGCAGTCACGTGACATCTGAGCACTGCGTGGCCCAGTTACTTTCTTAGCACCGCGTGGCCCAGTTACTTTCTTAGCACCGCGTGAGCCTGCCACTCTCCTAGCACTGCTTGAGCCTGTGACTCTCTGAGCACCGCGTGAGCATGTCACTTTCCTAGCATTACTTGGCCTGCCACTCTCTTAGCACTGCTCGGTTCCCCCACGCTTCTAGCAGGCCTTTTCTCTAAGTTGCTTAAATACGTGGTTCAGGCGGAGAGTTGGCGAAAATGCGGGCCGAGGACGATGACTTACACACATACATACGGAGTGCTCAGGTTTTGGCATGATAGATGGTTCCAGTATTTTTGGGTTGTTGTAGTTAAGGGTTAATTGATACGGGATTCTACACTGCTCGCAAGCGCCACTATTTAGCACCGGTGCACTAGAGGCTAGGGGCTGGGAACTTATTTTTTACTATCGTACCGACGTCCACACTTCTCTCAGCGCAACTCATACTCAAGGATCGTCAATCTCGGCTCCCACCCCACCTCCCATGGTCTTGGCCACCGCAATTTTACTTGACTATATTTAACGTCTACCTACCTGGCCACCGCAATTTTTTTTTTCATTTCATTTCATCTATTTTACATCAATCGAAGTGTTCGTCAAACACTCATAAGATGAAGATACAAAGTCGAATTTGAATTTGAATTGATTTTATTCTTTTACGTCTACCTACTGTTATTTCGCAGCAATACGACGGCATATTCCGGACGGAAGCAGTCGGATGATGTCAACTTCCAAACTACTCCCGAGCGGTCAGCAATTGCAGGTGCGCGTAGACTTCAAGCATCTCCTGTGACTTTTTAGGGTCCGGCATTGAAGCCAGGAGGACTCTCTGTCCAGCGCAGCCCGAGAGGGTTGGTTACCTGGTATTTTTGGTTTGTAACAAACCGCGTGAAGTCTAGTCTAAAAGGCCACCGGCTCTCGGCACGGGGGATTGTCCCCGGCGGATTACGCGTGGTTTTGTCCTCTTGCGGGCATGGCCGTTGCTGCATTTTTTGAAAATTTCCCTCCTCTGTAGTTGGTGGACGGGAAAAGGACCCCCCAAAACCTCCTCATGGAGTCCTCCCGGGCTGTTGTCTTTCCTCAAGGAACTTGAGATTGCGGCGTAACACGCTGGCAACGTGACTTGTTGCTTTTGTGGTTTTCAGAAGCTTGTCTGCAAATCTCTGGCTCCATGGCCTCGGCAGTGCCCTGCACGTCCACCAGTGTCCTCGCTCGTTTGGCTGGTTGCAGGCTCGGCACCCGCGTGGACAGTTGTGTTCCCATCGGTCATGGTACTCGTCAAAGTCGCCATCTCCGGTTCTGGCCGCCAAAATGTGGCCTAGCTCAATCCTGGTGAGGCCGTCGTAGCGGGAGACACGGAAGGGAGGTTCGGTGGGGACACCAGTTCCCAGTGGGCGGTATCCTTTTTGCTTCTGCCACCATTCCTCGTATTCGAGACTTAGACGGTCTCGCCTCCATCTCCGTGCTCCGGCCAGGCTGACGCGGGGTTCTGTTGTCGTCTCTTGGCACCCCAGTTTTGCTTGCGCGTCTGCCAGTTCGTTGCCTTCCAAGCCCATATGGCCTGGGACCCACAGCACATGGACTCTCCTCCCAGGACTCTCGCTCGCCCAGCGGCGAAGGGTTGTCTTTGTCTCATCAATAACGTCCTGAGATGTGCTGTTTCTGGTGGATGGGTTGCGGAGGCGGTTCACTATTCCTTGGTTGTCCAGACAAAGCCAGATTTCCTCGGTACCTTCGCGCGCCGTGGCCCGCCTCGCTGCTTCGAGAGCGCCAATCGCCTCAGCGTCGGCCACTTCCATCCATTTTCCCAGAGCTACGTGCCCTTCCTCTAGCGTAGCCCCATCTTCCGTAATCACCCAACCCGCGCCCGCGTTTCCATTCTCGTGCTTCGATCCGTCGGAGTAGGCAATGATCGTTCCCGGGGTGGCCATCTCAACTTCCGCTCTGTGTGCCTCTGCTTCTTTTTCCTTGTCTAGCCACGTTCGAGACGGCATGTCTGGCCCAGCTGCGTTTGGCCTGAGCCTGGTGTGCTTCTCCATTTCGGCAGGTAGCAGTTTTCGCAGCCTCACCACCACTGGATTGTACTGCGGCCCTCGAAGTAGATGCTTGTCGTCGAGTCTGTGCCATCGTACCGCCTCTCGTCTCTTTGTAGGAGGGAAGGTTTGATTTTGATTTTGATTTTATTCTTTAACGTCTACCTACTGTTATTTCGCAGCAATACGACGGCATATTCCGGACGGAAGCAGTCGGATGATGTCAACTTCCAAACTACTCCCGAGCGGTCAGCGATTGCAGGTGCGCGTAGACTTCAAGCATCTCCTGTGACGTTTTAGGGTCCGGCATTGAAGCCAGGAGGACTCTCTGTCCAGCGCAGCCCGGGGGCGAACCTGCGGGGGTCCAGGGTTGGTTACCTGGTGTTTTTGGTTTGCAACAAACCGCGTGTAGTCTAGTCTAAAAGGCCACCGGCTCTCGGCACGGGGGGTTGTCCCCGGCGGATTACGCGTGGTTTTGTCCTCTTGCGGGCATGGCCGTTGCTGCATTTTTTTTTTTATTGGGAAGGTTGTGCTTCTTAAGCCCCGATAGGCAACGAACCACCAACAAGCCATGCGCAGTGGTCAACCACTGTCGTCACTCACCATGGTGTAGTTGGTTATCACGTTCGACTGTAACTTGAAAGAATTGCGATCGAAAGGTCACCGGATCGACTCCGGTTGGTGAGAACATTCACTTTTTGATAGCCTTACCGTGTAATGCTTTTCATGCAGCTTAGTCACGTTAAATAAAGTCAAGTCAAGTTTTTGATAGCCTCCTCTCACTAACCCTAGTTGTCAGCTTATAACCCCCAGACTAATACATCACGATAGAGGCACCGTGATGGTCAGTTCCGTGTCTCCACAGTGTTTTTTTTTTTTTTTTTTTTTTTTTCGGCGACGGTTGCGATCAGATTCACGTCAAAAATGCTGTCGTATGTCGAGAATACCTCGCGAGTAGACAGGTAAAATAAAGCCAATCAAATCAAATACGTCAAAAATGCGTTCACAGAGTCGGAGTTTCAAGAGGTCATGTATCTTCATGTCTCTAAGGGCTTTACCAACGTCCCGAAAGGCTACGTCTTAAAGTTTAGAAAGAGTCATTATGGTCTCAAGCAGGGAGCTCAAGACTATTACGAGACACTGTCTGAATGCCTTTAGTAACGTTAAATATAGTCAAGCCATGTCTGAATAGCTAGTCTTATGCGATTCTTCTGTGTTGAAACTGATCCGTGTCTGTTCCTCCACCGCGAACGAGGAATTCAACTCTTGTTTTATGTAGATGACGTACCTTAAGTTTTCAAGGACTACTCACAAATAGAGTGGTTCAAATCCGAAATGAGGGAACGTTTCGGTATCAAGTACTTAGGTCTAATGAAGGTGATGCTGGGGGTCAAGGTCCCCCGAGACGGAGCCAATCGGCCGTTATCCAAAGACACTCCACATGTAGAACAAGTATAAATAGGGTTGCGGCCTCTCTCCTCGAGAATACTTGGAGGAACATGGTCTCTCTAGTTAATGGGAGTAACTAGTGAATGTATTCTTTTCATGTTACCTAATAAACCCTCAGTTCACTCTCCATTCTCACAATAACTAATGATCTCGCCATATATCCCTAGCTTCTCACCATGTCAGTCGTATGCCGAGAACCCCTCGCGAGTTGATAGGCTAATAAAGACTCTCTTCATCATACCTACCTCTTGCTTCTTCGGTGGCTTAAGATGAGGTTTTTTTTCTCTATTTTCTTTTGGCTCGTCACTAAAGCCCCAGAGGCCTCAACGTGCTCAGCGAATAACTAGTTACAGCTTCTTTAGCTTCAACGCTGTGAGCTGAATACATATGTATGTACAATGTACATATGTACAAGGAACACTTGGTTTGGACATGGCCTGACAACTTTACTCAAGTTAATAGAAACAATCGTCACCAGCACTCATGGCCGGGTCAGGCCTGCTTGGCTAGTTGACCCTGACGAGCTGTGAAGCTGGGGACAGTGGGCTGGCAGCGTTTTAGCTGGCTTTAGCTCAGAATGGAGATGTAGATCTCGGGGGTCGCACATTCATTCATGTTGTGTTAGGCTCTTGTGTCAAGTGCACGTGTTATTTCCATACACAGCCGTCACCGGCCGATGAATGGCAAGACACAGTGTCTGCAGGAATAATGTGTGCTTTTTACTTTGATGGTTGGTACTTGGTAGCTTGCTCTGTGGTTTGGTTCAAGACACCGTCTCACACAACATCATTCCATTGTACAGCCCAGCCAACCCCTTAACCGCACTTGTTGTCGTGAAGAAGAGCTTCAGGATCCCTTCTCCACCAAAACCGGCCCAAACCAACTTCCCTTCAGCTCGACATGGGTTAGCCGATGCATGCATGTACTTCGGCATGTTGTACTTACAGGCGAAGACCGTGCGCAAGATAGGTACTTCCGTCAACGTGGGAGCGGCAGGCTAAATGCAAAGCACCTGATGATCTCTTGGGAATATCTGAGTAACCAAGGTACGTATGCATGTATGTAACTAGTTATTGTAACTACATACTTGGCTATACTTACAGCCGAAGTCTACAGTTGGTTGCTCAGTCGAGCTAGTCAGGGCCTAGACCCTTGCAGCACCCACGTTAACTTTCTAGCTTCACATCAGCAAGCTGCTGACTTCGCCTCCAAGGTTCCCCTCCCCCCAAGACGGCAGAGTGTCTTAGCTTGAATAGACGTTTCCGAGTACATCCGCTGCTGCCATGATGTAGCGAACTGAGCTGCTGGAGAGCTTCAATTGCGGGATGGCCGGCTGCTATAAAGTCTCGCTAGCATCCCGTCCTACTTTCCAACATTGCTTGTTACTCGCCATCCACTTCTCTCTCACATCTTCTTACCATACAATCCTCTCCGTCTAAACACTCAAATAAGACTACTTTTTTCAATTTTCTTATTCATACTCTTCACAATGTTTGGTTTCGGTGACGTAAGTCCCCTCGTCTCTCCAGCCCTATGAAACAAGCTCAATTGCTGACACATGAACCTTTATAGTCTGACAAGGACAACAACAGCCGCCGCAGCGGCGACGACGACGACAACGTCAAGCGTTCCAACCGCAGCGGCTACGGTCGTGACGATGACGACAACAACAACAAGAGCTCCAGCTATGGTAGCTCCAACACTAGCAGCGGACGTGGTGGTTATGGAGACAACGATAACACCACCTCTTCATCTGGCTATGGAAACACCTCCAACACCAGCTCCAGCACCTATGGCCGCACTAGCGGTAGCAGCAATGATAACGATAGCAGCTCTTACGGCTCATCGGGTCGCGGCAACAACAGCCGCAGCAACGATGACGACGATTTGTACGGATCTTCGGGCCGGTCTTCTTCGGGTCGCGGTAACAACAGCAGCTCGTATGGTTCGTCAGACCGTACCGGCAACACCAGCAGCTACGGTAGCAGCAACGACAACGATAGCAGCTCGTATGGTTCGTCGGGCCGTACCGGCAACACCAGTCGTAGCAATGATGACGACGATTCGTACGGATCCTCTGGTCGCTCTTCTTCCGGCCGTGGCAACACTAGCAGCTACAGCAGCAGCAATGATAACAACAGCAGCTCCTATGGTTCGTCAGGCCGTAGTGGCAACACTGGCCGTAGCAACGACGACGATGACTCGTACGGGTCTTCTGGCCGTGGCAACACTAGCAGCTATGGTAGCAGCAACGACTACTAAGTTTTGTTTTGGTATCAACCATCAACACGTTGTCTCACACAGAAAGGGGTTAATAGTACCATATAGTTGCACAATGATGACAAGTAGTTAATTGTAAAAACAGGTCTTTGGCTTAACTTGACGCAATTTGTGTGTATGTATTGTAAGCCCATGCAGTAGTTAACTAGAACAAAGTTGGCATGTCTCGAGTAATCTTCTAGTTAGACCTTTAACAAATTAAGCACTTGGAGTCTTCTTCTTGGTTACCTTGACCAGCAGCACGCACTTGGTCAGCATGCCTTCTGAGTCAAGCAGATGTACAAATCTCCAACCCTCTTGAAAGCGATCAAGTCGAATGCAAGCCCAGGCTGCCAAATCATCGGTACCAATCTCATCATCGCGAATAGTGAACCGAACAAACGTCAGCTCTTCAGCAACTCCGGAGATTCCAGAGAACTCGAGGCTTTCTCCCTCGAAATCAGCTTCACTGCTGCGCTTAGTTTTGCTGCGGACCTTGTATTCAGCCTCGTAGGACTGGTCTTCGCCAGCTTCGGGCATTCCAGTGTTAAGGCGCTCATTGGGCGTCTCAGCGTGAAGCTCAACCTTGACATAGGGCTTGAAACCTCTGTCCGACTTATCTCCGGGAGGGAGGGGAATATTCTGTGCGCCGTATATCTCGATATTTAGGCCATATGTGTATCGGGTAGCATCTTCTAGGGGGAAGTCTATTCCTTTGGATCGGTAGCCTTGGTGTACATTAGTTGTTTAGCGCCCTCAGTTAGTGATGTTTGGATATGAAACTTACCTGGCGGCTTCAGGACGTAGCCTTCAGTGCCAGCATACATGGCCTCGTTCAGCATCATGCCCTCGTCTAGATTTTGCCAGTTCAAGGCTACAACTTGAGCTCCCTTGCGCCAGCATGCAGCAGGCTCCAGGTTTCCGGACCGAATACGCAAGCCATGGGGATAGGTCCGCATCAGGAAGTTGGCATTGTGTGCAAAGAGCTCCTTTGCGTTCTTTTGGTAATGCTCGGCGATGGCCTTTTCGGACAGAGAGAAGATGTGAGTTGGCATGGAGGCTTCCTTTTGCGTGAGGCTTTTGAATGAAATGCCGCGACAGTTGAAGCCAAGCTTGCTTAGTTCGTGAATGATTTTCGACGGCTTCACCTGCTTCCCGGAAGCGGCAGACGCCTCGAGTTCTTCGGCGCTTGGTTCTTCAACAACCTCGGCCACTCCCTCAACAACCGGAGGGGCATATTTGACCTTGACAACAAGCTTGCGCTTGAGGTCGGCAGGTGCAGGTAGACGAGTTGGCTCATCCTCCGTAGGAAGAAGAAGCATATCACCCCAGGTAGTCTTCATGATGTCAACCATGGCCTGCTGTTGCAGAGCCGAGCAATGTACTTCAAGAGACACAATTACAGGCAAGTCGCTGGTCACAAAGGCGGTCTCGGCAATGGCTTCGCAAACATCCCGGAAATAAATTTCCTTGGTCAGAGTGTAGCCGTGGAAGACACGGGGTTCGGGAAGAGGCGCGGGGAGGTCCGACACTGGAGCTGCAAGCTTATCCTCTATAAACAAGTAAACAACGACACCATCAGTGGCTATTCGACGCAAATTTGTAGGTTGTTCTTACCGAGAGTAGTCTCTTCGAGCTTGGATGTGGTTTCCTTGACAGACGCCACCCTCTTCAGTCTGCTCATAAAGCCGCCCTTCTTGTCCTTCTTGGTTGCCTTTCTGTGCTCCTCGACCTTGAGCTTGTGTTTACGTTCATCGTCGTCGTCGCTGCTGCTTATAGAGCTGAGATCGTCGGTATCTTCTCCGTCCCACACATCAACTTCAACACATCTGCAGCCTCTAAGAAGAACGTTGCGGTAAGCGTCAGCACTGGAATCACTCGACAGCTGATTGCCTGTGAGATAGGTATTGTGGCTTGAGCTAATAAAGTAGCTAGAAAGAGGCCACGAGTAGTCATCCGGCTTGTGGGTGGCGGTGGCTGCGGCCTCAGGCGAAGTCATGTACTGCAGAAAGTCTTTAAAGTCCAGCTTGTCTTTTCCCGAGCAAATATTGGCGGCTTGGGCCGGATCGTCGTGCTGAACATTCTGAATGAAGTTGGCTATGGCCTGCTGGTTCCAGTCTTGTTCTTTGCCGTAGTAGTTGAAGAGATTTTTGAGATATGCAAGGTTAGGCTCGTTCAGGTGGCCCACAGAGCGCTCTTTTTCGCTATGGCCACCACCGGCTTGCAGTCTTGGATCGTGAAGTGAGCTCATGGTGTCGTTGTTGATAGCGGGCTGTTGATAGGAAGCTGGCTACTTGGGACGGCATCTAGCAGTGGGAAATCCCAGGATATATTTGGCCATAGGCGGCCTCCTTTGGGAATTGGCAGCATGCTTAGAGTGGAGGTTAGACCCACTGACAAGCTCCAGCTTAGCTGTTGTGCTTGAAACAGCGTGCTAGGACAAGCTGCCCAACAGCAACAGGGCCGGGACAGGCGAAGCTTAGCGCGGGGTTTACTATAGCTGAACTGAGGGGCATTGAAGCGTTGAAGGATTGCAACCTGACGGGACGGAGATTCACGCATGTAGTTGTACAAGTGCACAAGCTGTAGTTACTTGTTGTACATCTGGACATGGTTGGATATGCACACAATCATGCCAGGAAAACAATGTTTGGTGCAGCTATGACTGATGCTTTGTTCCAGCAAGCAGTACCCAGCAACAACAACAGTTAATATGCCTGATACTAAGTATCGAGAAGCCGAACAAAGAGGGGCGATGGTACGATGTAGTCAGCAATTTGCTAGACACGAGCCAGAAACAGGGGCTTTTTTGATGCAGACGAGGTGGTCAAATTCAATCAGTCTTGAGACACTGGAATTTTGTGAAGGTGAATATACTTTATGAGTTAGAGTTGTGCAAATCCATACAACCTTTTGTGCCAAAGGGCGAGCGTTAGTGCATAGTGAAGCGTAGTTAACTGCAGAAGCTGAGAACCAAACCCCCAACCCTGCCTACAGCAACCTCCCTCATAAAGTGTAATGGCGGAGGGCCTCCCATCCGCTCGGTACAGGGGCTGTCCTTTGCTTGTGGCCCCAGACAAGATCCCGGGTCTTGGCCCTACCACTACAGGAGACCAAAGCCCTAACTAAAATCAATAGTAGCTAGCGAGCTGACAAAAGGGAAAAAAACATGGGAGAAGGCAGAGAGGAAGTAGAGGGAGAGAGAAAGCTAGTTTGGTTGGCATCACCGGCCCGCTAAGTGAGGGAGCCCGGAGGATCGCCGGCTCCGAGAGGCGGAGAGTCTGGCGGCTGTGGGACAGGGAGAGTCAGCATCCTGCGCACGCGTTTCTGTTCTCATGCGGCAATGGCCGAGCAGCGCGGCGGGGGATTTGTCCGCTTTGGATTTGATTTGAAAGTCTTTATTTACCTGTCTACTCGCGAGGGATTCTCGACATGCGACAGGGGACTATTTCTAGTACCGGAAAAATTACATAACAACAGTGAAAACCAAGAATCTAAAAACCATGCATACAGAAACCCCACAATCCAAAGTATAATGACAGGAGGTCTCCCACCTGCCCAGCACAGAGGCTGTCCTTCGTCCGCGTGGCACCAAACAAGACCTAGAGTCCTGGCCTCACCGCCGATGTAGTGATAAAAAAGTTTTGGGCAAAATAAGAAAAGGGGGTTGGCGGCGTGTTCACGCCAGAGGGTTGGCAGCGCGGTTGCGCAAAAAGATTAGGGCCCCAGAGGCTAAGCTGCCCCGGGCAGGGTCGGACCAGGCGGTGGAGGGTCGGGCGGAGGGCGAACTGGGGAGTCTCCTTCCTGCGGGTCCGTTCCCGTTACCGCACGGCGGTGTGCTAAAAGCACCGGAGGACTCTTGGCTGCTTTGGATGCCAGCCAGGTGGCTCCACTCTTGGTGGCTATGAGCTTCTGGAAGAAGCCTTTAGACATCCGTTGAGGGTTGCGGGGGCAGGCCCAAATGTGCTCCGGGGTGGTCTCAGCGTCGCAGAGGGGGCAGGTTAACACAGCGTTCAAGTGATTGAAACGGCGGTGGTAGTCTGCGAAGTCTCCGTGACCAGAAAGTGCTGTCAGGACAGCGCGGGCGAGCTTGCGCTCAGTGTCGTCAAGAAGGCTTTTCCAGGCCTTCTTAGGAGCCTCGAGAGGTCGGCTCAGGTGGGGTCTGTTGGCGCAACCTTCATTCAACCACCAGGTGCGAAACTCAGTGGTGATGCGGGCGCGGAAATGGCTGCGCGCCCAGGAAAGTGACATCCCTACGGGAGTATAGGCCCTCTCGGCGCCCATCTTGGCTTGTCGGTCCGCGAGCTCGTTGCCCCAGACGTCGGAGTGACCCGAGACCCAAATCACTTCTACAGCGGGGGCACCATCTGGCCACGGTCTTGGACCTGGGTGATCGGGGCTTTGGCCAATCCAGTCGGCACAAATCGTTTGGGCCCTCCGGAGGAGCTCTTCAGAGGTACCGGGCTTCGCGCCCCATGTCGTGAGGCGGTACACCGCGGCGAGGTTGTCAGAGCAGACCCAGACCTTGCGGCACTGTGGTTTCACCCACGAGTCTACTTCTTCCAGAGCTCTGGCAATGGCCATCACCTCGGCGTTGAAAGGGATAGGGCAGTTGCCCGTGTCCAGGACTGTTCCGTCCCGAATAAACGCCCACCCAGCGCCGACCCGGCCCTCTCCCAGCTTGGATCCGTCTGTGTATATCCAGAGGTCCGAGGGGGAAGAGGAGCGTACCAAGGCTAGGTGCGCCGCCGCTGCAGCCTTCTTGTCACCCTGCAAATGGGGGCGAGATGATGCAGGCGCGCCCATGAAGGGGGCCGGATAGTTCGTCGCCAAGTTGTGCGGGAGCAGCATCTTGAGCCTCCCTACTCTGCCCCAGTTCGTAGCTGTTGTCCCCAAAGGGTGGTTCGGCTGCGCGAGGGTGACCCTAAGTCCGGCCGAGCCAAGGCGGTTGTCAAGGACAAAACTCATCGGCGGGAAACCAGACGCTAGGTTGTAAATTGCGCATGGGGTTGTGCAATATAGCGGGAGTGCCACACGAAGACCTCGGCGGACTGTGCGATCCAGGAGTGCCACGGCCTGCTTTAGCCCACGGGGTTGGCTAGTTGTCCCGGCTCCGTGGTTCCACCAGACGGCGGCGGCGTAGGCGAGCTTGTTCACCACACAAGAGCGGACTGCCGTGAGGGCACCTTTTTGTCCGCTTTGGAGGGCAGCTTTCATAAAAAAAAAGCATTTACACACGTGCCACTTGTGCATACGCGCTGATAGAAGCCGCCACCAAGGCCGAGACGCAAAAAGTCAACATACAACACCGGGGATTCCCACGTGGTCACCCACCGTAGTACTGATCCGGCGCTCTGTAGGTTAACTAAGGGAGATCGGACGGGATCCCGTGCTTTCTACAAGCTCTGGTCGTATGTGCTATTAGAACAGAATATTGTGATTCATAAAGGCGAGATATATATGGGAAGGCGTTAAAACGAACGGAGCGGTCCGAACGTCTCTTGAAAACGGCACGAGGAGCGAGGACGTTAGCCAGGAGAATGAGCAAGAGGCCCGAGGAGGTGACTACTAATCTATGTGGCATACAATATGTGTAAATCAACGTCGCACTTGTCCTAACCTTCAAGATCAACACTTGAATAAAAACATAACAACGCCTGAAATAAATTAAAACTAGAGTGTCGTCACCCTCATCTAGAGGCCTCAGTTGTCACCTGATAAGTTCTTGCATTATGGCTGGCACTTCCGCATGTTCCGCGCCGCCTTTCCCGCGGCGGCGCCGACCTTCCGTGACCAGCACTTCTCGAAGATCCGGCTACCACCTGGGCATCAATGTCTATCTGGTCAGTCTCACTTCTTCTCTCGTCTATAACCATCTTCCCTCCATTTCGTAGCCGGGGCTTCGTTTGCTCTGTGCGATTTTGCTAAGAGTCTCATTTACATCTCGAAGGTTCTCAACCTCAGACTTCAGTAGTACCATCTCATGCATTCTTGCCTCCGTTCCCTTAGAAAATGACTAAACCGCCTCTAAAATAGAAGATCCAGAGCTGCTTTGATGCCTTTTGATTCGTCTTGCAATGTATTCAGACTGCAAAATGGCCTGGTGGGCCGCCTTTGGGGTCTTCGAGACCCAAGGGTCAGGGAGACTGGCTTCCTCCTCGACAGGCATTGGAGTTCGTAGCTGCACATAAAGCTTCGAAATGACACTTTCCGGGTCCAAAGGGACAATTCCAGCGCCTCTAAAACCCCCTTCGGGTATCACTTTCTGTCATCGTTGCTTGGTGGACGGCGTAAAGGGCCGAAAAGAAGTCGGTCTTGGGAACGTGGGTTATCTAGTATCTCATCAACTGCTCGATTTCTCGAACATATGCGTTTTTGAGAGGCCCAAAGCACCCGACTTCAAGAGGTTGAAGTATATGAGACGAATGAGCTGGTATACATAGCCTGATGATGTGGTTATCTTCGCAATACTTCTTAAAGTCGACAGAGTGGTGACTTTCATGCCCACCGAGAATCAGAACGCGATAGTGTCCGATAGATCGATTCTTTGCATGTTGATCAAAGTGTCTTCGCCACTATAGATAAATATCGTTATTAATCCAGCCATTTTGGGTCGTAGCGATAGCCCAATCGTTCGGGAGGTCGCTGTCTTGGTACCAGTCGGAGATGCGATATTTGCTTACAACCACGATGAATGGCTGAATCGCCCAGACTTCCGCATTGATTGCCTGGATAGCTGTAGCCCATTCCCTGTTCCCAGGCTGTACTTATTTTGCTCTTCTAAGTCTTTCTGCGCCCGTGATAACCATTTCGCTCGCAGTCTGGTACATCACAAAGCTGACCTCGTCGAAGTTGTAGATATCAGCTAGGTTGACATCATACTTCGCGATTGTGCTCTCCACGCGCCGAGACCGGTCGTGGATAATAGTTGGATCTCCGCTAGCACCTGCCGACAGCGCTGGCCTTGATGAGGCACTTACTGACGGCTTACATTGTATGTACATACACATGTGACGATCTCAGATTTTGTGCAGCGAGCCAATCGGTTGTTTTCTTTCATGCTTACCAAAGCAGCATGCATTCAGTACATACATACAGTGGGTCTCCACCACAAAAGCATCACCCTCCATTCACAACAAAATTGCATCACGACGACAAAAACTTGATCAAGTATTTCTCAGCCAAATTAATATTAATGTGATCAAATAGTATATCAAATTAAAGCTATGGTTGTTCTATTCAATATTTCGTGTACATTCCCCGATGTTCGATGCATGCACGTAGCCTTTCTTCCATAGACATCATGCACCTAGTGATCGTGTCCTGGGGAATAGCCTCCCACGTTTCCACGACGCATCTGAGAAATTCGGCCTTATCGGCCTCATTTCTTCTCAGGTCCCTAATGTGTGGATGTCTGGAGTATAGTGATCGCTTTAAAATACTCCAAACATTCTCGATGGGGCTGAGATCCGGCGAGTTTGGAGGCCAGTCTAACACCTCGATTCCGTGCTGCATCAACCATTTCATTGATGACCCAGCGACATGAATTGGGGCGTTATCCTGCTGAAACCTACGTGTGCCATCATACACAGGTAGGAGTCCCTCCTCAAGAGCTTTTTGGTATGACCACGCTGTGTAGCCTTTGCTCTTTGACCTCGGATCTCGCGTCATGGGTATAATGCGGGTTCGGCCTGTTTTCCAGATGCCTGCCCAGAACATCATGGAAATCTCAGGTTGTTTTCGTTCAGTGGCGTTGACAACATGCTCACTGAACGTTTCACCTAGATCTCGGAAAACGTACGCGTTGTTGTCGGTGATGGTGTTCTCAATCGAAGTTTCGTCCGAGTTGAAAATCTAGGTCTGTCAGCATCGTGAACTATGCATGAACTTTGACGAGCCGTACCTCTTCCAATTCTTCGACATCTTCAAGCCAAGCTTGACACCATCGAAGTCTGATCCACTTGTTTTTAACAATGATCTTTGTGCGCTTTCTTGCTTTCCATTTGCGCTTGAATCGCTGGGATACAAGGCGCTGTATGGTATGCTTGCTCACATCGACCCCTGCTTTATTGACAAGGGCATCCCACGTAATAGAGCGTTCTTTTCGAACAAGTCGCAAAATATATCGCTTCTCCCTCGAATTGAGCTTCCGGCCATGTCCCTCTCTGGGCGGATGGTCAAGTGTGCACCGTTCTTCAAAGCGACGAATGATGCGAAGCACAACAGAATTTGTCGTCTTGAACTGCTTGGCGATGTACCGAGAAGACCTTCCATTGTGTGACAGCGCTATCGTAGCCGCTTTTGCTTCGTTAGAGAAGTGTTGACCTTTTCTACGGTCGGGACATATTATATCGCCAAGAAGATGATATGAAAGCATTGTGTTCAAAAATTATGATGGTTCAAAATTATGTAGGTGTTGGTGAACAGGTTCAGAATTTGACCAAGCTTCGTAGCCTGATGCTTTTGTGGTGGAGACCCACTGTATGTAAGTACATGTGCATTTCCACAGCCTAATGCGGGGCTCCGCAAACTTGGCAGCTTGTGCTCATTCGAGCCTCTGTTTATCATAAATCAAGTTACTTCACCCAAGGAACGAGAATCAAGTTGTGTACACAGTCAGGTAACTATACTCGGCCTACCAGCTTTCCAAATCGCTGCTGTGGCAATCAGCCCCCCCTTTAATTTTATACCAACCCTGTACACCTACGTGGCGCACATCACCTAGCCCATACAATGACGTCAGAGCTCCCCCCCGTTGCCAGCGCATCCAAGCGCACCATGATAATGGCTGGTTTGGCCGTCGATGTGTACGGCCTTGACGAAATATCGCCCTCTGCTGCTCAATATTCTCTCCTATGGCTGCACCATGCCCGGACTCGCGACAAGAGTCACATGACAGACTTCGCCAACCGCATGGTTGCCACTTGGACAGCACTGCCCGAGAGTCAGGATCGGGCTGTGGTATGCCTAGCCTTTGACCAGCGCAACCATGGCTCGCGTCTGATTGATAAGAGCGCCAACAAAGCATGGCGAGACGGAAACGAAACACATGCCCAGGACATGGTGGGAAGCATGGTGGGCATGGTCACAGACACCATGAGTCTGATTGATGTCGTAGAGGGCTATTTGTTCCCGGAGGAGATGGCCAAAAGCGGAAGCAGAATTGACCAGCACATGATCCTGGGCAAAAGCCTTGGTGGCCACACAACCTGGCAGACGCTGTTCAGAGACCCCCGCGTCACGGCTGGCGTAGCCATTGTTGGCTGTCCCGACTTTATGCGTAACTCTAAGCCGCAACCCCCGTTTCGTCCTTGAACTAGCCAGCTAACAAGGTGTTAGGCCTCATGAAAGATCGCGCACGGCGCACAAAACTCTCTACCTACGATTTTGCTAACGACGGTACAACATTCCTTGGCGGCAAACATTTCCCTCCGGATCTTGTAGCCGAATGCTGCAAGTACGACCCTCGCGGCATTCTCTTTGGCACCAAAGAAATATTGGCGGGCATCCATTCCGTCAGTGACAGTGACAGGCAGAACATCTCACGGACTCTTTTGGCCGCCCTAGGCGGGAAAAAGGTTATGGTCACATTTGGCGGACAAGATAAGCTCGTGCCGTACTCCATGAGCAAGCCATTCCTGGACTTTCTTTCCCAGGCTATCGCATCATGGGATGGCTGTGATGGTGTGACGCTCAACCAAAAGGTTTATGAGGAGGCCGGCCATGTTTTTACAGGGCCAATGATTCTAGATTCATTGGAGTTTCTATGTGATGTCATGAAGACGGGTCCTTACAAAGAGACGAGAACAAAGCCAAAGATGTAGATCCCCAACCCAATGTCTTTCCAATACACGCTACCATGGCCGCTCAGCACTATCATCGACGTGCTCTTGGCCATCCGGCAATGTCGTGATAGCTAGACCACTGCGTTGATAGTCTTCGGCATCCAAAAATAAACACTGGGATACCCCCCATGGATTTCTACGCTGTCGCTTCCCCGCCAACTCTTCTCCAACTCCATGCGGGTCCACTCCCCACAGATTAAGAGCAAGCCCGACTCCCTGCATGCCCAATTGGTTGTCTCCTCCGCTGGCCATTCCCGGCGGATCAATGCCTACAAAGTCAACACGGTCCAGGGGAAAGCCAATGGCTTGGCAGTGGTGATTGATAAGACGTGGCTTTTTAAAGGCATGTGATACAATGGTCAACTTGATTGGCCAGACTCCGTACCGAGCGTAGAAGGCAGTGAGGCAAAATACGATGTTATAGTAAGAGTCGAGGGCACGTTCCTCGACATGAATGCGTGAGAGCAAAGCTTCTTTATCGGCGGTGATTCTATTGGTAGCAGAATCGGCGGGGGAGAAAACAGAGAAAAATGAATTCTTGACAGCGAGGTTGCAGTAGCTCTGCGCTTCGGATAGTCGAACTTCTTGGCGTGTAGGGCCTCTGCACAAGAATAAACATAGGCAAAGTCAGTTAGGATTCAAGGCGGCTCAAGTCTGGATCCACCAACAGCGAAATGCGCGAATATACAACACAACGTACCCGGAAAAATATAGCACAGCATCAGGGTCACATGCAATACAATTGAGCCCGGCTTTTATGTGCTTAATGAACGTCGGCGTCTCTCCCTTTTGGAATGGGGCAATCAGCCATTCATCTTCGCTGAAGCCGGCCGAAGGCCCGCCGGTCCAGATCCCATGGCAGCAAACGACTACCAAGTGGGAAGGCATCGCTGGGTTTACGTTGCCTCTTCGGCGAAAGCGACGCTGGGGGATTCCTTATGACGATAGCTATTGAACGATTGCAGCGATTAGGATGAGCCAGGACACAGAGAGTAAATCAAGGGAATCAAAAGTTTAGGAATAAATGATAATTTATATTTCCAGTATAAGTGGGAGTAAATTGACGCCATTCGGCGTATGTGTTGAAACTTGAATCTGGGGCTAAGATGCTAATGTGTGTAGGATTCTAAAACTATCGTATGAGCAGAAAGTGAAAACAAAATGAGCTTTGATCCGCATCGGTCCATCTCGAGGGGTCCATAAAAGCGTTGATAAATAGGACCCCCGCATTTGAAGAGTCGTCGAGTTCAGGTCTAGGTCTGGGAAAGGGCAATAAACGAAAGGATGTCTGGTTCACCTTGCGCCTCCTCTCACGCCTGATGCCAGTTCAGGATTTCAGACCCGAGGTACAGACTTCCTGTAACCACCATGGGCCCGTTCTGAGAGATATCGCTGGCAAGTTGCAAAGCCTTGGTAATGTCGGGCTCAGCATGTATTCTGTCCTCGGGCAGAATGCGTCTCTCGCAGCGGGCTTTAAGGGAATGGGCGGAGATGCTATCAGGCCGCGAGGCACGCTCAAGCTCGGAAGAGCGGCTACCGTATTCGGTGAAAACGATGCTGTCACGGTCTTGCACCAGAGCGCGAATTAACTCAAGGGCCTCCTCATCCCTGGGGCTGGACAAGCTCACAACCCATGTGACAGGCTCGTCATTGCGGAGGCCATGGGCAACATACGTGCTCAAGGCCTGTACCCCAGCCATGTTGTGAGCTCCATCCAGAAGGATTGGTTCCGCCCGCTTCGATATCCTGTGGCTGATGTCCAACTTCTGCAGACGGCCTGGCATGCGGGTTCTAGCCAGCTTGGGTAGAAGTGCAGGAATCTCATCTAGCGAAAAGGCCTCGGGGAAGACCTTCATGAAGGCCAACAGGGCACAGGTCAGGTTCGTCACTTCGTGGGGAGCAAACTTGTGTTTGGGGCATTCGCGCCGCAATAGGCTCATGAGGGCTGTGCTATCAGAGATAAGATGAAGCGGGGCTTGCATCTCCTGCGCTTTGTGCGCAATAACATCCAAAACATGATAATCACTCGTATCGTCGACGATGCATGGTGTTCCTGGCGTAGTGATAATCCCCGACTTCTCCGCCGCAATGGCTAGGATGTTGCTCCCTAGGAACTGATTGTGGTCCATGTCGATTTTGGAGAAAATGTTGACGGCCTTTTTGCGCATTACGTTTGTCGAGTCTAGGCGCCCACCCATGCCAGTTTCGACCACACCGTACGCCACCTTGTTCTCGGCGAACGCTCTAAAGGCAACCAGTGTCATCATCTCGAATGGCGAGGGCGGGTCGTCTTTGAAGCCGGGCTGGTGCCGTATGGACTTTTCGTGCTCCGAGTATTCTGCAATGGAAATTGGCTTGCCATTGATGTGTATCGAGTCGCTGGGGTGGTGGACAAATGGCGAGGTAAACCGGCCGTGGGTGATCTGAGAGGACGAGCAGAGGGCAGACAGGTACGCGCAGATGCTTCCTTTGCCATTGGTACCAGCAACATGAAGCGCCTTCCACGACTGCGAGTTAGCATCATAGAGGCGCTCCATGCGGGAGAGGCCGAGGCGTATAGTTTGAGCCCGGCCAGCCATTGTAGCGAGTAGCAAGGGAGAAGCGGAAGGTAGGGGGACTAGAGAGAGAGGCCTTGAAAATAGAATTGGAATATCTTGGGAAAGATGTGAGGAATAAGAAGGGCAATGGAGAGTAAATGGGCAGGTGTGAAGAGGTAGAAGAGAGGAAACCCGGATGGAAAAGGCAGAGTGCCGCCTGTCTGAGCTTTATGAGATTCTGTAAAGTGACTAGGACAATTGGGGTAGCAAGGAACCAGCTACCAACCCCGCAATCACCGAGCTTGTGCATAACATCAAGAACCATGAAACTCACAATGAATGCAAATGGTCTTATAGTATGGCCAGGTTTACGCTCTGATGGTTCGAGACAAAGGAAGCATGGACGTCACCCTGCGAAACTTTTTGACAACCAGGGAAGCGGGGGCGACCAACCAAGAGAAGCTTTGAGAGAATAAGCAGGAGTGGACCCCTGAATAAACTTGTTTTTAACTATGATGTGACCACACTCCAAACAATTCGGCGCAATTGACAAGGAGCTGGAAGGCTGGCAGAAAATGCATGTGGACGTGGGGTGAGCCATGCATACTTTTATTTGATTTTAGGCTCGATTGAAGCAGTTTCACGCCCAGAATATCTTCAGTACACACGAAAAAAAAAAAGCCAATGACATCACCGAGAAAAAAGAAGAAAAAAAGAGGCCTCGGATCAACTCCGATCAAAAGAATAACGCCCCAGGCGGGACTCGAACCCGCAACCTTTGGATAACCGTTTAAGCGACCTTGAGGTCTTCGTAAAAGTCCAACGCACTAACCAATTGTGCAACCAGGGCTTGTTGTGACCTGGCGCCAGATATTTGCGGCTAAATACTCAACTCCGGAACGGCGCTTCCGGCAAGGCGCTTCGAGTAAAATGATCGCAAATAATTCATCCATGCGCTTCCGGGGATTTCAAAAAAGTAGACGTAAAAGAATAAAAATCAAATCAAATCGGGGATTTCAACGTAAGGCAACAGATTTTCCGGCTTTACCTGTGAAGAAACTCTCTCAAGTAACTAAACATATATTGCCAGCTATTCATTTTTCATGCTGCTTTCAACGTCTCGAATGGCGTTGGTCATGGGTATCTTGATTTCAAGTAGTTTTCCATAGGGTTAAAAACAGGACTGAACAACAGAGTAAACCCTGGCTACAGCCGATACCCCCGTTTATGAAGCCGCTGGCCAAGCGCCTCCACAATGGCTGTTACCACTAACTACAGCAGTCGTTGGGTGCTATAACTACAGGAGCAGAACCTCTTTTTCCAGACGCCCGTTACCATATTTAGCACTGAAAAGCTGAAAAGCATTTATTCTCCACTAGTCAACACATAATACACAGGCCTTGTCGCGTCCAATCAGCGAAGAGAACGCTGTCACAAGAGCTTGCGAAAAAAAAGTGGTCAACTACTGGCTACTAATATGCAGGTCGTGTATCACCGTTTGGCAGCGTGTATTTTCTCAACCTTTCCCCCTTACTTTTTTTTCCTTCCGATTGTATTCATTGCAACACCGTAGCAAACGCGGGATTTCCATCGACATTGAGCATCTATCTACCACAGACTCGCATTAGTTCCGGTTCACCACTCTGCCTGCATTCTGCCGATCACTTTACATCCTTCTCGCATCCAGAACTCCCGTTCAAGCTTTACGCGACAGCGGCCTACAATTTATCGCGATGGGCCTTCCGTAAGTCCTTAGATAATGCATCCGCATCCATTATGGTTCTATGAAGAATGTACACCGACCCGATAAATCTACGACAAGCTTTACGAGAGCATGATGGACACTGGGACAAAGCCACTACCGTGAGGGCTTTCTTGGAATAGAAGAAATACGAAACAAACACTAGTTCGCACCCGATTTAATCGCGATGGCCATTTTTACTCTGGCCAAACTGCTACTAGGAACCTGCAACCTTGGAATGTGCAGTTGAATCGATACTCGAGCTTCAACAAGCCGTGCTTTGAACTACTTGACATTCTAATGCTCGGCAAGTCCCAGTCTCAGTCGGCTCTCACATGTCAAGTGGTGATATAACATTGTTAACTAACACAATGATTCTGTGGTGTTAGTCTTTTTGTTGAACCATCTGAAGCTCAGGCTCCCGCCGATCAAAAGGAAACAAATGCGCAATGCATCAACTCTGGAGTCAGTCGCCGCCTCAGCCGCGCCGAAAGAACTCGCGAGCGCAGAAATCGCCTCAACCAGGTTCTGGGCGAGATGGCTATACCTCTGAGTCAGCGGGGTAATTCAAACACAACCAATACGTCTTCCGACCGACCGAGACTCCCGCGGACCTTGGGGCTCGGGCTCCTGAATTCTAGTCGAACAGATGTGCCAACACCAAGTCGCCGCTCTATGGCATCATCATGGTCACTGCGTGATGTCAGACAATCAGAGCCCTACCGGTTTCGATCGAGAGATCCCTCAAACTTGCTCCACGATTCTCGCTCTCGCGATCGAAACACATCTACAACCTCGCTTGTCGAATTTACTCCCGAGTTTGATGAACTCCAGGGAACAGTGGACCCTAGCGACATCTACCGAGAACCTACACTGTCACCGGAGATTGACGATGCCCAGTGGGAGCAGATAGTCACTACTATGCCTAGTGACACACAGAGGCCTCATACAAGGACAAACCAGACCTCTGAGGGCGGAAACCCATCAGGAACGGTGCCCATCTCTCAGGCTGCTTCACGATATGCGAGTGATTTTTCTTTGCAACCCACGCCATTCGAACCGCTGATTCGCAGCCGTGAAAGACTATTGCAACAGGACCAAGACAACGGTCACACATCTATTGTCAGAAATAGGTCACCGCTTCATGCATCGACACGTGCATTGGCGGCTAGATTTGATGATTCATATTCCGGAAGTTTGCAGTCCTGGGTGCCTGAATTAATGAGCAGCGGATCAGACGGCGACGACGATGAAGGTGAAGAGGGCCAGGATAGCAGTCAGACTCACACCCAACGTCTGTATCACCAGCAGCGGCGCAACCAGAGATATGAGCGCGCTCTTGATCTTTGGAGTGAGTACGCTCATGAAAATTGGAGTCATGATGGGCTGATTTCCTAACATGCTCACAGGCTTTATCGTCCTCTATGGGAGAGCACCTCCGTTTCAGCCTGAAGAGGGGTCTGGGGATGTTAGCAATCGTAATCAGATGAGCGATGGCCAGCTGCACGATGAGAACCTTTCTCTGGCCGATCTCATTTGACACGGCCTGGAGAAGGGGGGTTTGTTGCCCAGTATCCAGTCGATGCTATGGGAAACGAGTGGCTACGTTGGGGATTTATTCACTTTTTGATTACCGCACGTCATTATTTCCGATCACGAGGGCGTTTTGGTTCTTGGTAATGATGGTTGGAATTTTGGGAAGGGAGCATGGAAAAGCAGGTGTTTTTTATCGGATGCTTATTTTATGGGTGAGGATTTGAAGATTCGCCTCGAAGGACAGACAAGCTGAAACTATGTGTGATAGTTATTTCAATTAGTTAGTCAACCAACTAGTTACCATTTAAAATCATGGTTTGAATGACCATGTAGACATGCTGAAGAGTTGTGGTAGTTAACTAGTGTTTTGAAGGGGACATGCCCCCTGGGACCATTATTAGCAGTCACAGCGCTGACTGATGCTGCGGGGGAAAATATCAGAGGAGCAAAGCGCAAGGGGCAGCAGCCCAAAAGAATTCAAGAAGGATCCAGGACAAGCAAGATCAAGATGGATGCTGCCAGGAACGAACGAAGAAGATGGATATCTAACAACTTGCTGAACGCTTCCAGGGCCTGACACGCTGGCTTAATGCAAAGAAGGGGACAGAGGGGAAATAAGAGACGAGAACGAGTGCGAGGAAGCGAAATGGAATGGCGCGAAGAAGAGTTGTTTAAGCCCCATCGAGCTTATGGCAACAAGATCGCCAGGATGAAGGGTGCACGAGTAAACAAATAACAACAACAGAACAGAACAGAAACAAGAGGGCGAAGATGGCGGCAAGGGGAGGATGGCACGCGAGGTGGAATTGGAGAAGGACCGGCAGATGCGTAGATGCCAGTCGTATTAGAGTGTGTCTATAGAAGAAAGATTGTCAGAGGACGGTATTTCCTACAAACTTGAATGCTTGGACTTGTCGATATCGTGCTACAACCACTCTCTAGCTACGTGGGCTGTGTTTCTGTACCTGCCTGTACCTTGTTCGCTACTCTGACCTTTGATCGCCTCGTGGGTAGATCCTCCGCCTTTTTTTCCTCTTGGTTTCCCCCCCCCCCAAGCTCTCGATAACAGACACCCACCCACTGTTACCTTTTCTCTGGCTCGTCGTGATTCTGGAGCAAGATCCCAAGCCTCCAGAAACAAGCCATTCTCTCGACCCATCTTTTCTCTCACATCCCCCCCTCGTGTCATTGCCATCCCGCCCTGCGACATGCGATAAGACCCCGTCGGGAGCCTTTCTTCCCACGACCACGCACGACCTTTACGGCATTGCTAAAAACCACTGCGACGGGCTTTTTGCACTCTCCAGCAGCCGCGATATGTAGTGCGCCGCGATAACGACACGTAATTGGACACAACAAACCATCGGCACGACCTCGAAAGCGAGACGACGTCGAAGATTGCCCGCTGTTGATAACTTGGCCAGCTGTCCTGCCGTCGCACACATACAGACCGACAGACATCTGCGCAAAACCTGCGGACAGTAGTTGACTAGACGCAACTCACCTTTAAACTTGGGCGTCCACCTGCGCACATCCATCCAATCCCACCCTATACCGTCACCGACTGCCGCCTATCTGCAGTTTCTGTGTGGACGTCTAAACGTCCAAGGCAGCAAACACCGTTGGAATAGGCTCCAAGGAGGCTGCCATTCGTTGCCTGGTGTCGGCATCAAACCCCGCCCATCTACAAACACCTTATCAATCTCCTCTGGATGCCGCTGCAATTTTTTCCAACTCTCTGTTCGATATCCCACGCCTCTCCTTCAAACTCCAGGCAAACAAACAATCAAGCAAACGACTGCCCACAAACCCACACAATACCCTTAAACACAATCGCCCGCCAAACAAGGCCTAGTCATGGCTACTAGCCCACACTCAACCGGCACTGCTATCAAGGCTGACCACCAATATCCTCCAAACGCCAGAGTGGCGGCTATGGCTTCTCGGCCAGACCGCCAGGGTACCCCGCGGAGGGAAAAGATGCGGGAGACCTCCGCAGTACAAGATCCTGGACTGAAAGACTATGCAAGTATTGTCTACCCCAGACCGAGATGCGTACCAATACTAACCATCTAGCAGAGGTTGGGAGAATGTCTGGGAAAGGGCGCCTTTGGCTCGGTCTACAAGGCCTTCAATTGGGGCACCGGCGAGGCTGTTGCTGTCAAGCAGATCAAGCTTGGGAATCTGCCCAAGAGCGAGCTTCGCATGATTGAGGTATGTTTCATGGGCCCAACGCCAGGAATAATCACATGCAAGTACTAATGTATAGGCTTTAGTCTGAAATTGACCTGCTCAAAAATCTTCACGTAAGTGCAAACACCCTTCACTTGCCTGCGATTTATACAGCTGGAACCTTGTGCTTACTCTATCATGATAGCATGACAACATCGTCAAGTACATTGGCTTCGTCAAATCAACCGACTGTCTCAATATCATACTCGAATACTGCGAAAATGGCTCATTGCACTCGATATGCAAGGCATACGGGAAGTTCCCAGAGAATTTGGTCGGAGTCTACATGACCCAGGTACTCCAGGGCTTACAGTATCTACATGACCAAGGTGTCATTCATCGGGATATCAAGGGCGCAAACATTCTCACCACCAAAGATGGCACTGTCAAGCTGGCCGACTTTGGTGTGTCAACGAGCACACTGGCCAGTGGCCAAGACAAAGAAGCACAGGTCGTGGGAACCCCCTACTGGATGGCACCTGAAATCATACAGCTTTCTGGGGCCTCTCCTGCTTCGGATATCTGGAGTGTGGGATGCACGGTGATTGAGCTGCTCCAAGGACGACCACCTTACCACAATCTGGCAGCCATGCCAGCACTTTTTGCCATTGTCAATGACGATCATCCACCACTGCCCGAAGGCATCTCTCCTGTAAGTCTTTGCACCCTAACAAAATTGCTCTGATTATTTACCTCACTGAAGCTAACCATGGTTGTTCCTAGGCTGCCCGGGATTTTCTCATGCAATGCTTTCAAAAAGATCCCAACCTGAGAGTCACTGCGCGCAAGCTCCTCAGACATGCCTGGATTATTGGCTGTAGAAAGAGCGAGCCTCAGATTTCAAAAGCACCCTCCAACTTCAGCCAAGCTGTAGAAGAAGTCAAGCAATGGAACAAGGCACTCCAATCTTCAGACGCCCCCTTGAGAACGTCAATAGGATCTGATGGAGGAGGACCACCGTCTGCGCCGCCCCCAAGGCTTAAAGAAAACGGAATAACGCCAGTTCAAGGTGGCCCTCTCAGTCTTACAAAACCGCGACAGCAGCTGACTGAAGCCTTCCGTTCACCAGAGCTGCATGACGATGACAACTGGGATGACGATTTTGCGACTGCCATATCGCCAACTGCACTTCAATTGACGCGCCTCAAACCACAAGACAATTTCGGAGGGCTCCTATCTAGCGATAGACTCAAGGCCTTTGCCTCTATTGACGGTGCATCTTTTGATGATGATTTAGATGGTGATTTATTGACCATCAAGGGGCCCCCTCAACAAAAGTACACGCCTGACTTGAGTGACAGCTTCCAGGACCAGACTATTCGGCCTGTTGGACATATCCTGGCTAAGTACCAGGAGAACTCCCCAGAACCTGATGATCCCCCCAGAAAAGAGAACATTAGGAACCGCTCGCGAAGCTCACGTCCACGGTCGCCAATCAAGCACGCCAAGTTTGATCCCCCTCAAAAGACTGATTTGGCACTCAGAGAAAGACAAGTCGACGATTACTCGGACTTGTTCGTTGGTGACGATGCGGCTTTTAACCGGGGCCTGCATCTTGCTGTCAAGCGTGGGAAGCATCAGGGTGATACACCACAGCTTTTCCACCCATCCGACCTTGCCGAATTCCCCAAGTCCATCGCAGCCACCCCTGTTAACAACGAAATACAGCGTAGCACTGCCCGGCCTGAAACACAGTCTAATGCACCAACCCGGAGACCTAGACTACAGGTTGAAATCCAAAAGTTTGCAGAGAATGATGGTGAGGAAGACTTTTCTGACATTGTTGGGCTCGAGGATAGCTTCCACAAGGACGATGGTAGCGACCGAGGGTCCGAAATTACAGATGGTCGCATGATTCTCTCGAAACATTCTGGTGGCTCTTGGCTCGGCGACGAAGAAGAGGAAGATGACCCCTTTGCCTCAATGGACCCAGGCTGGGATGAGATGGACCTTGAGGCAAACATTGCTCGTGATCGCCACGCCCGGCTTTGCGAGCGAGTGGAACAACTTGTGCGGTCACTGCAGATTACCGAAACGGACGATGTCTTGTGTGATGTCACGGAGGAACTGCTAATCATGACGTGTGAGAATCCGGAGGTCAAGAACCTGATCATCAGCTCTCATGGCCTGCTTCCGATCCTGGAAATTCTTGAGCCTTGTAGCGTGAAGAGCAGACAAGATATGATATTGCTGCTACTGCGAGTCGTGAATGCGGTACGTTTGTCTCAGTGGAACGATGATATTTCAAATCATGATACTAACACGGCAATACATAGATTATCCTTGACGATGTTGAGATTCAAGAGAATCTTTGTTTTGTTGGTGGCATTCCCATCATTTCCCAGTTTGTAGCCCGGCAGTACTCAGATGAGATTCGTCTGGAAGCTGCTGCCTTCGTGCGGCAGATGTACCAAACATCAACCTTGACTCTCCAGATGTTTGTTAGTGCTGGAGGGTTGAATGTTCTGGTAGACTTCCTAGACGAGGACTACGATAACACGCGAGACCTGGTGCTCATTGGCGTCAATGGCATCTGGAATGTCTTCGATATGCAAGGCCCAACGCCAAAAAACGACTTTTGCCGCATTTTCTCTCGCAGCAAAATTCTGTACCCCTTGGCTCTCGTGCTACATCGCGTTTTGGATGAAGAAGGAGAGGATGAGGTTTCTCGCCTGATTGAGGGTCGGATCGTTGGAATTTTTTATCTGTTCTCACAAGCCGAGAACTATGTCAAGGAGGTGGTAGCTGACCGTCAAGTGCTCAAGAGTGTCCTCAAGGATCTCCAACGCATGTCACCACAGCACCAGATCACGATGCTTAAGTTCATCAAGAACCTATCGATGCTTTCTACTACCCTTGAGTCTTTGCATTCTGCTGATGCCATCGAGTTCCTCATTGATCTTCTTGGCTACAGCATTAAGCGGGGCCACAAGCACGTACGCGAAGTATCAAACCAGGTCCTGAACACAATGTTCAATCTTTGCAGATTGAGTAAAGAACGCCAAGAGGTAGCAGCCGTGGGTGGTATAATCCCGCTGCTTCTTAGAATCATGAAGACAGAGCGGCCTCCCAAGGAGTTTGTTCTTCCGATTCTATGCGACATGGCACACTCTGGTCAAAAGGCTAGGAGATATCTGTGGCAGAACAAGGGCCTTGACTTTTACGTTTCACTCCTAGCCGATCAGTACTGGCAGGTGACTGCTCTTGATGCTCTTCACGTGTGGTAAGTTTGTTCTTTGTTTGACTTTCATCTGATCCTTATCAAACTTTACATATTCTAACAAGAACCAGGCTCCAAGAAGAGACCGCCAATGTCGAAGGCCACCTCATGCACGGCGAATTTAGCGCTGCTATTATCTCTTGCTTTGATACTAACCGTATCAACTCTTTTGATTCAAACATTCTTGAGCCGCTGTTGAAGATTGTGCGCCTGAGTCCTCCTCTTGCACTTTCCCTCGCACATCCCGAGATGTTTTCGGGAATCGTGCAGCGTTTGAGTCACAAGAAGGCAGTTGTTCGTCTAAACCTGCTTCGTCTCGTGCGCAGCATCATAGATTCTTGCGACCCCGGATACTTGGGAGCTGGCGACGGGATCACTTCTCTTAACTCAAGCCAGGTTGAAAGTCTCCTTGACTCTGTTAAGACTCATGCCGAGAAGGACAACGCTGTCCTGGTGCGGAATTTGGCGTCGGATCTTGTACGGTCTCACGTCGATTCTTTGGTAGCGTACGAGACTGCAAGCGCTTCTTCCCAATCAGGAATGAGCATGGGAGGTAGTATCGGTGTTTCGGGAGGTGGCGGTGTGATTGGGATCAATCTTAACGGAACTGGTGCTGGACGGGGACCGATTCGAAGAGCTGAGTCGGCACCTCGCTACAACAGTCCCTACACTCCAACTTCTGTGAGCAGCCCTTCCTCCTCTATGCCCCCAACGCCAAACGGTGGGCGCCGCCATCGTGCCTCCAACGCAGGACTATCCCGTGACCCCTTTGCAGACGCTTGTGCAAGCCCGCGGCGGAAGACTGTTCAAGATCGTGAGTCGCTGCCGTATCGCCCCCGTAGTAGGGAGGGCTCCATCGGCATTCCTAGAAGGATTAGTGGCGAGCTCCCATCACCTGCTATGGCGGGTCTCTCGGGACTATCAGGCATGGCTAAACGACTTCCTCGAGCAGGCAGTGTTTACTCCCGACATGGAAGCATGTCCAATGGCACTAGTGCATCTGGAAACGGATACTCTCATGGCCAATCGCAATCCCAGACAGGATATCTTCCTCAGCGAGCACAACCGCCCATGTTCCAACACTCTCATTCGCAGTCCCTCTCGCATATACACACGCCACCGCACTCTCATCAGCTCAACCCATCTCCATCCTCACCATCTCTCACAGCCGTATCCGCAGCCTCGGCCGAGCGGTTCTCACACGTTTCCCACAGGCGCTCAGAAAGCGCCCTACGCGCCGTCGAGAGCGCCGGCGGGCTCTCACCAATGGGCAGTAAGGAGAACCTAGCTACAAGCAGACTGCGCTCCCCAACGGCACAGGCTGTCTCCCAAGCTATCGAAGGTCCCCAGGGCCTCAGCCAGCAGCAGGACTTGCTGCGCCAGCACAAAAGCAGCCGCGACGGACTGGGCACGGGTGGCATACTGGCAAAGAGGCGCAGTCGTCTGTCTGTTTCTGAAAACTGGTAGACGGGCCCTGGACTCTAGACTCTGGCAATCTCTCTCTCTCCCCGCCCCCCCCTCTCCTCTCTTCTACTTTCTTGTTTAAAATCCATCTCATGACATGTTATTTCTTCCCCATTCGATGCAAGGTTGATGGTCAAGGGCGCCCAAGGATACGATAGACGAGGTGTCTGTGTATGGCTCCTTTGCTTGAAATTTTGTATAGTATACAATGCGTTTTTCGGGGGAAAGCTACGTTATTTTTCTTCTTCTTTATCTGTTTCGTTAGCTTCGGGTAGGCAAGGCGCCTTGTCATTTTTCGGGGTTCTTTCTTCTTTCTTTTTTTTTTCTACATGTCATGAGATATGGATGACGAATGAGCTCTGGTCTCTTAATGAATAATCAAGAAAAATCAACTTGACTTGACTTTATATATCAACATCATAGACGCGGAGTGCAACAAATGTACTGAGATTGGATCTTTTTCTTCATTGATTGATTGATTCTGTATTTACCTGTCTACTCGCGAGGTATTCTCGGCATACGTTTCTTCAAAAAGAAAAAAAGAAAAGAGAAGAAAATACTTTCCTAATTCTCACCTCAGACCTTGTGTAACAACATCATAGGGCCTGTCTAGGGTTACAGTACACATCGTGATGTAAAAAATGAATCTTGCCTAGCCGGAACTAGGCAGGCGACGGTTAATCGACAACGACAGGATTCGAACCTGTGAGGGCGAACCCATATGATTTCTAGTCATACCCTTTAACCACTCAGGCACGTTGCCGGTTGATGTTTGGAGAGGTCACATGTAGTCTTATGTAAGGTTGCAAGAATTGGGGAATTGGACATCTGTCCGAGAACCAATCCAGCGTTGTTTGATCTTGGTGATTTATGTGAACGTCAAATATAGTCAGGCCAAGTCAAGAAATAATGGCACGTAGGTAGATAAAGAATACTCAATGAAATCAATTTAGTTTTATTTGCTGTGGACAAGAAGAGAATTCCTAACTACCCGCTATTAGTGGAAAAAGAATGAGTTGTCGAAGTTTTGTGAGAACCTTGAAGTCAGTATCAGACTGTGATTTTGAAGAAAACTCCATTCTACGTCACCATGCCCAATCTAATCTCGCGGGCAACATTCTTGACCTTCCAAATCACTTTGCCGGCCCGCGTTCTTTTGACTTTGTACTTCCATTCATCAATGACGTTGCTAATTGACTCGAGCGGTGTACCCGGATGGCTTTTCACCATGGGGGAGGTTTGAGCAAAGCTTTCAAGGCGTGCATAGTACTCGGGATGAGACCCTGGCGTTACAATGTCTTCTTTAGTCGGCTCTAGCCCAGTGTTGGGCATGAAAGCATAACGCATGAGAAATCCAATGGTGTATGAAAGCTGAAGTGCCTTCCGTTTATTCTTGATTCCTGTGACCCCTTTAGATTTGAAGATTTCATCTATGGTGTTCCAAAAGGTGTCATGCAATTGTCGATGCTCTGGATGGTACATGAAAACTTGTGACTTGTCTTCGTAATGACCCATGAGATCTTCAAAGATGTAAAAGTCATGGCCGGAATGAACCCAGGTGGACTCCGAATTAGTGCGGTTTAGGAGAGGAGCAGGTGTACTTACAACCACGCCGCCATATGCAGTGGCTGTAAACTCGATATCACTAGCTAGCAAGGGCGGAAGTTTGCTGATTCCGCCAACGCAGCGTAGTCTAGTAGTTCTAGCGAGACAAAACCGTGGGAGAAACCTCAAATGCTCAGGGAGACACCTGCGCAAAAGAAGTAATCGACTTTTTGTGAAATCAAGCCTGGGTGTCTTGACAGCCTCAACAGCACCAAGTGGCGAGAACGGAGGAGGGCAAGTGTCCTGGAAAAATCGAGACGCAAGACAAACAGCAATGTGGTTTAGGTGAAGCATCCAGCGGTCTGTGGCTGGGAAAGCAGACATAATGGAATTACGTATGCCATTCATTGATTCTGGCTGATTTTTGGAAATGACAAAACATCTGAAGATGTGTATGGTTCCATCGGTTCCATCAAGCTGCAAAACAGAGCGTGTTTTCTCGACCGAAGGAACACCATTTTGGTGAATTTCCCAGTAAGGGCTTTTGGAGAACTTGGGAGCACAGATAAAGGGACGGAACTGTATAGTGACTTTGGGGTTGTCGTTCTTTTCAAACTTGAAGTTGATATATTCTTCTCCGGATGAAGATAGAATAGCCGGTTCGTTTAGCTCACATTTGATGAAACTTTGGCATATTTCTATAGCTTTTGCTGGGTTGATTTTGCGATAGGCAAAGAGCGGGAACTCGGGGACAGGTGTTGTCGGCCGTGTGGTTGGGGCGGGGGGAAAGTGGGTGACAATACCCTCAGGCATGGCGGCCGTTGGGAAAGGACAGGAGAGTTAGAGTAGCAGATGAGGATAGAGCATCATAGGAAATAAGGATGATTTAGAGGCAGATAATAGGAAAATGGTGGGGGTACCGAGAGTGAAGACGATGTTGTAGGCGGCACTTTTTTAGAAAGAAAGAAAATAATGTAAATGCGGGGGTCTGGAGATGCTGAAGATATACAGTCTCTGAAGATGACAACAAACCAGCGGCCAGTTGAGGAAGTTGCAGTCTATCCATGTAGATGCGATATTGATACCGGAAGTACTTGACGGGAAGGAGGTTCTCCAGAGTGGGGCTTTGTTTGCCTTGATTCGGAAGGCGGAAGGATCCTGCCAAACACAACAATAAGCATCTTGTTATTGTAGTTATAGTTGATGGTGGTTATAGTTACTACCTTGCATCGATGTTGATTGCAGGCTTAGTAATATAAATTGTGCATGCCTGCATAGCTGGTGATGATGTGTGAGTTGTAAGTTGTAACTAGTTATGCACAGCCAACTAGTTATGTTTTCGTTGCACAAGTCCAACATCGTTTCGTGATGGCCACCGGATACATATCCTACTAGTGCTTGTTCTTCTGTAATCTCGCTGTGGCTGCGGGCCTCTTCAGCTGGCCATCGAGAAGCTTTCCCTCTGACCTGATTCGCCCGGTTGCTTTGATCTGCTGCGCAAGTTGCATGTCTGTCAAATGCCAAGACATGAAGAAATTCAATGGGAAGAGGACCCAGGCAAGGGCGTTGAAGATATTCCCAAGTTGAGTGTTATTTTGGCCTGTAAAGTGCCCGGCAGGGACCCTGATGACGAACAACTCATCTTGTCACCAACAGATAGTTGCTGACCGGAGACTTTTGCATGCAAACCCAAGCATACGTTTGTCCGTTTAAGTTAGTTGGTAATGCCTGTATGTACGCACCTGCGCACAAAGACACACCATACGGCCTGTCTTATGTGCCCTGGTAGACCTACAGGCCTCTTTACCTTGGCGTAGATATAAAGGTCAAGATGCTCCTTTTGCCATGGGTACAGGACTTACACGGCACAACCACTACTTTTGTTCCTTCATTTGATTCCGACACTATACCTCAACATGTCTCCTTGTTTTGTGCGCAAGCGCCTGATCGTCTGCTGTGATGGCACCTGGATGAACTCGGATGGCAGCACTCAAGTCCCCTCGAATGTTACGCGCATGTCCCGCTGTTTTTCCCACCACTGCACCGACGGAACCCTGCAGATTGTCAACTATCAGTCCGGAGTTGGCACTGGTAGCAACGCCCTTGATAGTGTTGTTGGCGGCGCTTTTGGAAGCGGAATTGCTGAGCGGATCCGTGAAGCTTATGCTTTTCTGTGCACCAACTACTCTCCCGGCGATGAAATTATTCTCTTGGGTTTCTCGCGGGGGGCATTTACCGCCCGCTCGGTCGCTGGCATGGTGGCTAGCCTTGGCCTTCTTACTGCCGAAGGCTTGAAAGACTTCATGCCCATCTTCAAGGACATGGAGAACTGGGGAAATAAGGGACACAAGGACAAATCGCCCACACGTCCTTTCCCCAACAAACCCTGGCCTCGTGATCCCTCAGATAGAGACATGGTCATCCAGACTGCCCGAGAGTACCGCAAGAGGCTGGAGGAAGCTGGTTTGACCCAGGTCTACTACGAAGAACCAGCGGAAGCCCATAAAACGCGGATTGAAAGTAGCAAAAAGCTGATCACGATCAAAGCTGTTGCTGTGTTTGACACTGTTGGAAGTCTAGGTATCCCGCAAGTTGGATGGATGCATAGACTAGGCTTCCATCCTTCTCATAAAGAGTACCAGTTTTGGGATACTACCTTATCAGACCGCATTGAGCATGCGTTCCAAGCTTTGGCCCTGGATGAGACCCGACCCCCCTTCAGTCCTGCTGTCTGGGAGAAGAGTGAGGACGATGAACAGTTGTGTGATCTTCGGCAGGTGTGGTTCCCTGGCTCGCACTCAAACTGCGGCGGAGGCTGGCCAGATCAAGAGATGGCCAATATCTCCATGGCGTGTAAGTCTCCTTCACCTTTTATGCTATTACTGGTGCTAACGTTAAAACATAGGGATGATGGATCAGTTGGCCTCAATTGGCTGTGAATTCAATTTTGACACCCTCGATCGGTTCTTGCAGGACTCAAGAGAGTATACCAAGAACCTCCGCGTGTCTGACCGTCCTAAGCTTCCACCTATCAGCTCGCAATTGTTTGACTTCATCAAGAGCGTTGGTGGACAAGCCCAGGACTACGTTCGGCCTTGGGGTTGTGGCAAAATATTCAAAAAGATCAGTCTGTTCTACACCCTGGCGGGCACCATCACCCGTTCTCCTGGACAGTATCGCGGAATCAACCCCAAGAATGGCCGGTGGAATAAGGAATACCTCCAAAACACCAACGAGCGTATCCACAGCTCTGCTCGTATACGTCTGCAGAGCCGTGGCCTTGGTCTGAACGACAAAGCCGTATGGAGTTGTCCGGCCCTCTCTGGCTGGGCGCTCGAGAGGAAATTTCATCTCGATGTCGTTGACCCGGTCACGACCCGTGTGGCATGGCTTCCTGAGGCATGGCTCGCCGAGGAGAAGGAAACGGGCTTGGTCCATCAAATGTCCACCGAAAATGGCCGCTGGGTGTGGGTGTACCACGGTGAAAAGCCACTTTCCACTGATACCATGGTGGAAGAGTCGATTGGGCCGATTGAACAGCACCTACTGCATTTCCTAGGAAGTGATTCATGGAAAACGCTGGAGTTTGCTGACAAGGTCAAGGCTGAGGATCTGGTGCACCCGCCCCAGCAACGGAAGCACACGCTCCGTGAGACGGTCACTTCAATGTGGGGGCACGTTTACCGCATGTTTGCCACTCCTACGTAGAGGAGAATCGTTAGTGTAACGTTGGACTGGTGGGAAGGCTTTATTGTACAAGTGTTTGTGATTCAATGTCTTGGTAGTTGTCTATAGTACTAGTTTTAATGCGCCATTGCTTTTCCCCTGATTCACAGTGCACAATATCAAGTACTGCATTATCCTGAGCGACGGAATATATTGCTAGCTTCTGCATTGCATTAATGAGCTCTGCTAATTAGAAAAGAGAACTACTGCGTGTATCACCTACCCGCGGGATCGTGTTAGACCCTCACCACTGACTACATGAACTCTGTGATATTATTACGATAACTCCTCAGCTTCAAAAACGCTCCCCTTGGCCACCCATGTCAATCCAGCCCTATTTCACCCCCTTTCCTCCCTCAGCTTCAAGCCAGTACAAACATCATAGTCGCAACTGCAACCCCAAGAACTCCATAAATGGAGGCCCCGATCTCTATCGTAGCACTTTGGATGATTGATGGCTCAGCAGCATCTGTAGAATGATTGAAAGACACGACACTACCCCCATATAAGGCTGACGTCGTACCAATAGACCCATATGTGCTTGTGCTGACTGTACGTGTACGCGTCACAGTCAAAGTCAACGTTAATGAAGACTTGACTTCAGTTGTGAGAGGGCCACTCCGAGACTGCTCAATCGGTGCAGCGGTGGCAATGGTAGAAAGAGTGAAGGGGGATGCATCGGGATATTCACTCGGGACGAATGATCCATATCCACCTGAAGCAGCGTTGTACCTGTCACCGAGTGTCTCAGTCGAAATTATGCTGGTAGCAGTGGCGGTGAGACTATCCCTATCAAGACAATGGATAATAGATACAGTGTGACTAGCGAAGTTAGCAGGATATACGTCACGGCGAGAAAACATTTGAATTTACTTACTCTTCGTTGTACATGTTGGTTGATGTGCTCTTCATAGTAGGCGTTTCGGTGGTGGCCACATTTGCTGCACTGCCAAGGGTCGTGGTAGGCTCAAAAGAGGTTTTACCAGAACTTTCGCTGGTGCTACTGACTTTGATCCTGTAAGACGACAGAGGTTCAAACGGCTTAGGGATAATAGTAGCCACTCTCGTGGTGTTGGCTGGCTGGTATTCTGAGATACTGGGGTACACAGTAGGAACCACTATAGAACCAATAGTCAAAGTTGCCGTCTCAGCAGTTTGGTTGAAGCCAGAAGGCTTCATAGCAGCAGCAGTAGCACCAAGAATATGAGTCCTGGTGTTTGTAGGGTACGCATATCCGAATGCTGTTCTATTGCTTACAAGACCCGTCGGGTTGAAGAACGACCCACCGGTGGTCAATGTTCTCAAGTCACCAACATGAGGTCTGCTTGTGAAATTCAAACGTGGCCAAGTTACAGTCGAGAAAGCAGACACTTTGTGGGTTGTTGGGCTTAGTAATGCAGTCGTGTTCTGAGAAGGACTTGGTTGCGCCAATGACCATGGTGGTAGCGTATGCACGACATCAGCTCGGATATCAACACTGGCAGCAACAGCATGATTATTCCAATCATGTGCAGACTTTCTAAGTGCTCTTCTCCGGTCCACGGCTTGCCCATTATTCGAAGTTCTCAAAATTCCAGTACTGCTCTCAGTGGATGAGGCGGGATTGCCCTTTGAGTATGCTCGGGTTGCTGGTGAAGGTTGGAAAAGCACTGGATAGACACGTTGGAAGTCAGCACCAAAGGAGTCCACGCCTCTGACATGAACAAAAAATGGCTTGATTTCGCCGCTGTATCCATCCATTTTCAAAAAGGATTTCGGAAGCTTAGTAGTTCCTAAGAAGATATGCTCGTCGGGAAGGTCGTTTTCGTCAGAGCCGGCAGTGAGCTGCAGTGCCGGGATTTGCGACTCTCGAGTCTCTGCGACGGACTCATTGCGAAGATCGTGGTAGTTGGGACTACGTAGAATCCAAAGCGGATCTGAGCTGCCCACAGGGCCGTATAACTCAGCGGCGACTTCTAACAACATGTCCACTGGCGGCTCCGAACCGATATCAAAGTAGCCCTCATGACCAAATCTACCAACACTCTGCACAAATGAAAATCCGAGGAGTTGAAGGGACGACTCGCCTCCGACAGCTACAGCAAATGTGCCATTTTTGGAATTGTTGTTTCTCGACAGCTCCAGACTCCAGACGCCGGGCTGGGGGGCAGTCACATTCATTGATGCATGAGTTCCAGATTCATCGACAGCCTGGTCCCAACCGCTTCCCGTGGGGGATTCAGCGTCAGGCGGTGAAAGGGACACAGAACAACCAGTACAGGCAATCCCAACCGATAAGAAAGTCATCTGACTGTCAACAACAAACGGGAATGAAAGCGGCGAGTCGAGCATAGGAAGGGCATCAGCTACAAGTAAAATTGGTGGCAGAGAAATGAGCTTCAGTGGATCATAGGGCTCTCTGGTTTCTGAGCTTCCGCGTTTATCCATGCTATGAAGAGATGCAACCCCATCAAGATGAAGTGTGGTGGATGTCGGCCGGGACAGTTCATGTCTCTTTTTCACTGGAGGCTCGTTACTGCTATACTGAGTCTCAGTCGGCAGACTGAACAAAGTCCGAAGCTGCTGAGGGCTTATCTCATCAATCAAATCGTCAACAAACTGCTGGGTGGCGGCCGTGACAAAAGCAACAGCATCAAGGTAAGACTGATTAGGGGGTGACCACGAAGAGTCAAGAGAGTCTTTGTTGGATTTAGAAGTAGCTCCCATGGGACTAGAGACTCCAAAGATTGGAACTGAGCCAGGAGATGTTGAGTTGATGCTTGAGGTTCCAGTTGAAAGGGGAAGCACATGGGTAGAAACTGTCAAGTTTGCCTGCAGGGTTTTCTCGGAGGCCAAGGGGCCGTTCGCAGTTTCTGGAGCCGAGCTACCATGATCACAGGTCAGTTTCACTGCCGCCAGAGAATCACAACGGAGCAGTGAGAGCTTTGAATGGTCAAGTTCTAACCAATTCCTAGAGTCACATGGACCATATTAGCTTTGTATCCCATCTCATTAATCGCTTAACCTCTTGCAACCTACATGTGTGTACAGAAGTCTTGCACGCCACGCAAAGCCCTTCCCAGCAGAATCTGCGCCGTGTTGCCATCATCTTTCTGTAGCGAGGCGATGATTGCTTCGCGAAGCGCCACCAGCAGCTGCTGGCCCTCGTAGATATCTCCGTCACGAAAGCGCCAAGCAGCATCATCTGTCTCGTGATGAATGTCTGCCTCGGCGTTGGCCCGGGCCACGGTCTGAATAGCATTCACAACCTCCTGGGGGAGCTGGGCTGATCCATCTGCACAATTGGGGTTGCTGGAGATTTTGTCGCGGGCAAATGCAATATTTGAGAGGACATTGATCGTTAGTGCTTCATGGGAAATACTTGAGTGACTTTCGAGACCATCATGGAGTTTGATTGGGGAGAAAGAAGTAGCCAGCGGCGCCAGGTAAAGGATGTCGAGAAGCTTCATTGCGTAATGAGGTAAGGGGAATAGTAAAATGAGCAAAGAAGAGGGTGTCCAGCACGAAGGGTATAAGTGATCAGCATGAACGTAAACTGTCAGAGAAATCGGAGGTCTTCAAAACCCCCTTGGAAATCTCTAATCACTCTGTGTGTCTTATTCTTCGTCATGAGGCTAACATGGTGGAGATTCCTGGTTGCTTTAATATACCCCCAGCACTCTCTCAAGAATAAAACATCATCTCTGTTGTGGTCTCCAGATGCTAAATGTAACCATCCATCAGATACCCCTTCTTCTCAGTATGAATACATTTTGATGTTTGGCAGCTACAGGATTCTGGCATTACAACCCGGGAGAATGATCCTCTTCTTTTACTCTGCTTCAAGATACAGCGTTCCCGTCTCGTGTAGGGTACCTGTCTTTCACGGAATCAGCATTAAAACCGGCGGTTCCATTGATGCATCTAACCTTCCACCTTCAATTCTTTATGCCCAGGCCCGACTCAGATGACACATCCTTCTTTGCATCAGGTAGCCTATTATCCGGCCATCTCGAACTTCACAGAGGGCCCCACTGGAACCTCTCGGTTCTCTTGCTCACTTTTCCTAACTCGTGCTACTTTGTAGCCGATGGCGATTCAACATAGACTTCTCGCTTTGTAAATACTTCGAGTTTCTATAGACCTTTGATATCCGTTAGCTTCGCTCGGCTGTTTGCATTCCCAGATGCTTCTACCTCTTTTGCGTCTCAGTTTCACAATATCTCTCCTGTGTACAAAACTAAGCTGAGATATAGTATCAACATTAGTTGGTATGGTTGCTCAAGCACACATATAGCCGATACCGTACCGTGGATCTTTTGGGAGTCCTCAGGTACCGGTTCCGTGGTTATGAAGGAACTGGGTATCCGTAGTTCTTCATTAGGCTTTGTCTATGATGCTGTGGAATTTGAATGAAACGATGTTTAATGAACGGTCCACCAAGTGTTGTGTTGTACAGTACCCTAATAATGTGTATTAACCGTAACACAATACCATGTACCCTAGCAATTGAGGACTTGTCAATATTCACATGCTAAAAAATGAGAAGCAGCCCGACCAAGAGAGTTCTTATTATCAAAACTATCCAAACCATCACTTCACGTCTGAACTAGTGTGTCCAAAGATGTGTCTGAGGGTATAACCAACAAGGGAATCAAAAAAGAGGCGAAAAGAATAGAAAATACCGAAACTGACAGGAGACTGACAGGAGTAGCAATTAACTGGGTTATACGACGAGTATAGAGCCACGTGCAACTCCGAGAAACCAAGTGGAAACAAGTAAATGGAGGCAAGTCTGTATTTCCCGGGGTGGGCGGGAGAAACAGCTGACAGCAACTGTTGGTGTGACGGAAGCGGCCAAGTATTGGCCAAGGCCACTGAGAATCAAAGTCCTCATGTGCCTTCATCATCTAATTGGTCGTTGTGGACACAGTTGCTTCCGGCTGCTTGCCCGGAATCTCCAGGCCTGCTGACTGGCACATACGTTTGTATGTTTCGAGCTCGCGATACAGACGCTCACACTCGGCTTTGAGCTTCTCGTTTGATTGGCTTAGCTCACCAATAGCCTGCTCGGTTAGTAGCTTTTCTAGCGTCCACTTTTCAATGTTGGACGCCTCGTTGGCTTTTAGCTGTTGGATGAACTGCACTGCCTTTTGCAGAATGGAGCCCTTGTTTTTCTCGCATTGGGGTACGATCTTGGCGAGTTCGTTAATGCCCTCATTGATGGTCTCACGTCGACGACGTTCCACTAGAAATGGATGGGCATTAGTAGGCGACCTGTAAACAATAAT
Organism: Berkeleyomyces basicola; assembly: GCA_003671435.1. NCBI lineage: Eukaryota > Fungi > Ascomycota > Sordariomycetes > Microascales > Ceratocystidaceae > Berkeleyomyces > Berkeleyomyces basicola. The sequence continues at coordinate 1,454,995 of PJAC01000008.1, read as the reverse complement.
CGACGGACGTAACCCCTCGTGTAGAAGGGCCGGGCCAAATTTGGAGAATTGGACAAAACCAATGGTAACATACCCTCCTTGTGATTATCTTTGCGCTGTTTGTGCCATTCAGGCGTGCCTACGGCTGGCTTTCGATGGTGCAAACACATATCAGAATGGGTGCGAGGCACAAGACCTAGTGTATGGTCGACATGACCCACATTGACATCGGGATACGCAGGCTCATGAGTTGACTGCGGAGGTGGTGGAGTAACAGGAACTACCGAGACAGGGTGCGTAGCAGGTGCTGATGACACGCTGATCTCGGCTGTGGGCGCTGGCGTTTGGCCAAATTGCTGTTCGGTCGGTGTAGGTACGTGGATGGTGGGATACATGGTGCCCAAGGCGGCGGCTGCGGTGCTTGACGCATTCGCGGGATCGGCGGGGTCGGCGGCCGGTTCTGGGTGGTGATGCTGATGCGAGTGGGCGTGCTGTTGGTGAGGGGTGTGAGGAGTATGAGGAGTAGGGGCGAGAGGGCTGTGCGTGTGAGTGAGAGGACTGTGAGTATGAGTATGCTCCACATTCATAGCCAAAGAAGCCTGTTCATGGGCCTCGTTGGCATCGCGAGTAGCCTGCTGTAGAGCCGACAGAGCAGCAACAGTGGCCGCATTAGTGATACCGACAATGTTACTACTACTCGCTGCGGCGGCAGCTTCCACAGCACTTTCAATGAAGCTCAAGTTGGGCGCATCAGTGCCTAGTAGCGGGCCACCACTGGTGGTGGGGATAGCGGCGGCCGTAGTTGCGGGCGTAGAAGCAGTGGTGGTGGCGGGGGCCGCGATAGCGGAAGTGGGAGCGGCAGCCGTGGTGGCGACCGGAGTGGTACTCATGGGAGCAGAAGTAGCGGGGGTCGCAGCAGTGGTGGTGACGCTACGCTTGCGTTGTTCATCCGGACCATCGCCGAATTCTCGCTTGCGCTTGGAGGACGGCGATGGTGAGCCTCCTTTGAGGAAGTCAACCGAGTCGACAACGGTGTCACTCATATTGTGTGATTAAGTGATGATGGAGTAGACGATACACTGGTATGTAGTTAGCATGGTTGCAATCACACAATAATTTCAGGCACAACATGTATGATTGGCCAAGTATCACGAGTGAAGTTATCGCGAGTCCTTGTCGCAATAGCCTGCAGAATGGACATTTGTAGAGTAATACAATCCAGACTAGGATGGCAAGCCTTGAGTTGGGTCAAGTTTTGGCGGTTCACGCCATTTACGTGGGGAATGTGTGTGCATGCAGATTAGTCACGACTTCGCGATAATATTCATGAGACATCAGATGGAGGTGACGCGACAAATAAGATGGCGCAAAATCTGCGCATGCAGTAGAAAGCAGCAAAGGACGAAATTGAAGTGGTGTTTTCGCCCGGACAGGGAACAAGAAAAAAATGAAGACATGTCTTCGGTGCGGCTCACCGACATTAACGAGCTCCTAGGGAGTCGAAGCTAGATTAAGAAAAATCACGGGAGTTGTGTTCACGTGGTCTGAGGAGCAGCGAAATCTCGTGATCTGGCGTTCAGTGTCGAGAGTCAGTACAGCGACGCGTGTTTACAGCGGTGCTCACAGGAAACAGGGCCAAGCGGAGCACGGGAAGGAGACTTGCCTGGACGGCGGTCGGTGGGAAAAGGCGACGGGTTGTTCAAGTTAAAAGCAGAACAGCGACTGTGTGTGACTGACAATCGTGCGAGCAGAAACCAGTCGACGAGGCGTCTGGGAAACAAATAAAAAACTGCGTCGATTCGTCTTCTCGCGTGTGCGATGCGCCAGCGCCAAGTTACAGCAGTCCGGGGGTGCTGGGCGATTCTGTATCTGACGAGTGGGTGGGGGTGGGTTGGCTGCTTTTTGGATCTCTCGTCTGGGTTAAGCGGGTGTCATCAGGTCACGCGGAAGACGTGGATGAGGGAGAACACGTGAGGCGTTGCGTGATGGGAGAAGATGGGGAGCCAGAGGCTTTTTTACATGGCTGGGTCCCGAGAGCGGCTTGCTGCCTGAATTCTGAGGCCGCAAAAAGACAAGCTCCAACCTGCCACTGAAAGCGGGGCAGTTTGGTGCAACCAACGGCAGCCGGGTTGGTGTTGGTGTGTATGCATAACTAACTACAAGTACTACACTACTCTGCCCGAAAGGGCAAAAGGCCTACTCTCTGGGCCAGAGGGAATATTTCCCTTCAGCTGAGTATGCGCTTCACACAACTAGGTGAATGGCTAGAGAAGGTACAAGGAAGAGTGCCAAAAGCGGACGTCCTTGGCTTGGTTTTTGTTCACTCAAGCTTACCTACCTACCATCCATTATGCACGCCGGGCCGCTGGCGCCTGGGAAGCCTGGGGACAGGATTAAGCTACACACTTTCTGGTCCAGCTGAATCCACAGTGATTGATATTTCAACACTTGGCTTTCAGTGCTCACTTTAAGAAATTGTGCTGAAAGTACTGTGCATGGTATCCTTCGTAAATCTGTAAACGTAACGCGAAAAGTACGCATAGTGCGGGTTTCCCCGGATGGCTTTTTGGGCTCGTGGATACAAGAGTACAAAGTGTGGGACCCACACTCAATCTTGATCTGACGACACTTATCGATAAGCAAGGAGCTATTGCATATCAGTCTCCACCTTGGATGTATGTTACAATCGTCATTTGTGGAAGCTCCAGAAGTTAATGTCATCAGATGGCCAACTTGCTTTCGACCTTTTGACATTGAGTTGAATATTTCCTTGGTTATCTCTTGTTTGTCCCCCTATTTCGATCCGACTGAGAATTTTCTCTTGGCCGCCGTCCTCTTATGAAAAGCTGAACACTTCACAACCCCGAAAAGAGCCGACCGCAAAGCTGATTTGACCACGCCGAAACCGATTCCCTTCTCACGATGGCCGACCCAGAGAACATCACTATCAAGCATGCTGACCACTTGCTCCTTGAGCAGCAAATGGTTCGCCTGCCGTTCGAGCAACTACGCAAAAAGTTCCGCGGCGCCCATGTGGCCATAGAAAAAGAAAGCGTCAGTCTTAAGTCGGCCGCCCAGGAAGCCGCCACGTCCGCAATGCGCCAAGTCAACGATCGCGATGCGACAATCGAGTCACTTGACGCCATAATCCAGCAAGTCGAAAACCTCAAAAAAAAGCTGGAGGGCTATGCCGACGAAGAGGAGAGTCTTGTCTCGGACTTGAACGAACGCATAGAGCACATGGACGACTTATACTCCCTCAACACATATCAAGATGTTGGCTATGACGCCTGGAGCCATAACCGACTTGACCGTCTCATTGCGGATTATTTGCTTCAACAAGGCTTTTCAGAAACAGCCAAGGCCCTGGCCGGAGAAAAAGGCATCGAGGCGCTCGTTGACGTCGAGCCCTTTGTTACCTGGGATAAAATACGAACGTCATTGCAAAACCACAGTGTTACCGAGGCACTGGCCTGGTGTTCAGAGAACAAGAAAGACCTGCGAAAGATGGGTGTAAGTTTGAGTGCTTCATTATCTATAGAGCCCCCGGTGCTAACTTTCTCGCTTTTCCGTCTTGCAGTGTAGCCTCGAATTTATGCTCCGTTATCAGCAATACATTGAAATACTGCGAGCTGGAGACGAAACCCGCTTCGTCAAAGCCCTTCAACACAACCGCAAATATCTCATTCCTTTCCACAAGCAATACCCAACCGCAGTGATGCAGGCCTGTGGTCTCTTTGCATACAGGCCCGAGCCAGACGAGGACGGAAACTATTCGTGTGAAACATGGTCGCCCTCACGCTGGACAGAACTGTGCACCATCTTCACCGGGGCCTTCCACACGCTCTACGGCATCCACTCCAAGCCACTACTACACGTCGCGTTAAGCGCCGGTCTCTCGGCCCTTAAAACACCCCGATGCCATGTCTTTGGCACCGACCACGTTCCCGTGACGTCTCCGCAGCAAGCCGAAATCCTTGCGAGTTTGCCGCCGGAACTCAAGAGCACATGCGACAAGCTATTCGCTACGCGCCGTAGCCGCATGGTCGGCTACATTGAAGGATACGACGCCCGCGAAACCATGTGCCCGACTTGCTCGCCGGAGCTCAACGAGCTGGCCTGGTCCGTGCCGTATGCCAACCACACCCGCAGCTGTGTCGAGCACGACATGGTCGTGCTACCCAATAGAAATGTCTTTAGCAAGTCAAAGCTGCTTGACTATTCCAAAAAGCTCATGCTTCCCCCCGACGAAGTCAAAGATCTGCGCTCTGGCGTTGTTTACAAGGCGGATAGTATGAAGAAGATCTTCATCACCTAGACCCAGGCTGGTTCTCTGTCTCTGTTCTGTGCCTTCTCTGTGTATTTAAAGCGTCAAATTGGCCAACTGTCTTTCAACCTAGCAGCCAACTTCCCAGCTGGTCAATAATGTTGCTGTTCTCTTTTTTGTTTCGGCGTCTTACTGGGTTTCTTGTTCTTTCTATAGTTAGGGGTTTAGTTCCAGTCTCCATACCACCATCCATGTTGCCTTGGCCAATGTTCTTTTTTGTTTTGTTAGTATTCAGAACAAGTTGGTTCACATGAGAAATCACAATTAACTAGTTATAGAGAAATACACCGAAATTGAATCACGATAACATAAACCCAATCAAGATATATCTCAACCAACCAAATGACAACCTAGTCAAACGATAGATCAAAAGAAAGCTATGGTCCACAGATTGAAGTGCCTCTTGGAGAGTCTTGTGGGATGACCACGACATATAGCCTCTGCTCTTTGACGTCAGATCTTGCGTCATGGGTATGATGCCGGTTCAGTCTGTTTTTCAGATACCTGCCCAGAATATCACGAAAATCGCAAGTTGTGTTCGTTTGGTGGTGTTGATAATACTCTCGCTGGGGATTCCACCTGGGTTTCGGGAAACATAGACGTTGTTGTCGACCAATTGAAGGTTCGTCCGAGTTGGTAACCTAGGTCTGTCAGCATCGTGAACTGTGCATGAACTTTGATGAGTCGTACATCTTGCAAATATTCGACACCTTTAAGCCAGGCTTGTCACACCATCAAAGACTAGTCTTTCACGTCTTCTTCGTGACTTCTGTTCGCTCCTTTGCATTGAATTTGCGCTTGTATTCCTTGGATACAAAGCGCCGTATAGTCTGCTTGCTCACATTGACTCCCGCTTCCTCGACAAGAGCTTTCCACGTGATGGCGGGGTTTTGGCGAACAAGCCGCAGGATGTGTCGCTTCTCCGTCGCATTGAGCTTCTCGGGCTTTCCTGATCTGGGCTGGTAGTCAAGCGTAGACCGTTCCTCGAATTCACGAATAATGTGCGTCACAACAGCATGCGTCGTCTTGAATTCCTTGGCGATATACCGACAAGTCCTTCCCACGTGCGCCAGCGCTATCATGCCCGCTTTTGCTTCGTTGGGGAATTGTTGCCCCTTTTTACGATCGGGACATAAGATATCTCCAAGAAGTTGATCTGAAGGCATTTGGTTCAAAAGTTATAATGGCTCAAAGTTGTGTAGTTGATTAGGTGTTGGTGAAAGAAGGTGTGAGCTGGACAAAGTTTCATCGGGTGGACACATACTTGAATCACCCGACCACTGTAATGATGACCACACAGTGCAAATAAAGCATGGCACCTCCTACGGACTTCCCAAGATGAACAAACTGACAGCAGTCAGCACGAAGGTGGAAACGTCTCATCCCAAGCATTGCCGTTTTCTGGAGAAGGGAGAGACAGAAGGGTAGTGAGTGGACTTGAGAAGCGGCATAAGTAAAAGGAAACAAAATACACAAATATAAAAGACTAACGAAAAACCCCCTCCCTCAAGGTTATAGAAACAAAAAGGAAACAAAAGGCTCACTGGGTAAATGGGCCCAGAAACATGAATAACTGGTGGGAATGACCAAAGCGGCGCTGGCTAAGAAATACTAGCTAATGGAATATTGTGCTTTCAACATGGAATTTACACGCCAAGTGTGCACACATCAGCTCATCTCCATCCGACCCAACACAAAAGTTGGCCATTGTGACACCAGTCGAAGAAGCCCACCTCAAGTAACATATCGTTCAAGAATCTTAGTAACATTACAACGGCAGAAATGCCCTAAATTACCTGCTGGTTCTGATGCAGCCCCGGGGCAGCCATGAGGATGCATTCTGTCAACGCACATTCTATCTCGCTGTAGACATATGGAAGTTCCCAAAGCCACCGCTGGGGGTGTTTTGGCCTGAAGCCAGCATGCCGTTCATAGTGTGTGGCTGGCGAGAAGGCGTGGTGTTGACCAGTGTCGAGTGCGAGGTGTTGGGCGTACTAGGGCCATTTCCTGTGTTGGCGTACTGGCCAGAGTTGCCATTGGATGTCATCTCGCTTCCGGCCATGTTGGAGATGGTGGGCATTCCAAAAGCATTATCGGGAATATTAAGACCCCACACTTTGCCAACGTGGTCTTCAGGAATCTCGCCGCGGAAAATGCGCTGGCGCATTTGGAAGAATACCTTGCCGGTGAGCAGGGAATCGGAGCCAGCTTGGTGTGCGGAGCCGACACGCTTAATCTTCAACGTTTCCGCAATATTCTCCAAACCTGACTTATGCTCAAACTTAAGTAGTATGTCAGCGGTGGCCGGGTCCATGGGCGTCTGATTGTTGGTGTTGTGGATCCGTATGGCATGCTTCATAAGGTGCTTGACGTCGTATGTTGCCGGGAAGTACAGTTTCATGAGTCGATCAAAATCGACTTCGTCGTTGGGAAGAGCTTGGCAAATAAGTAACTTGGTAAGGTATCCAAAGTCATAGCCGCCGTGGAAGCTAATCCACTTGACATCGTTGTAACAAACGAGGCCAGAAGGGATCAGCAACGCAGCAAAGTCTTGTGGATCAATGCCATCTCGCTCGAGAGCATTGAAGTCGATTCCAGCAGTCTGCAGAGACTCGATGGACTTTTCGTTGTACATGTCGTTGCGCAGGGAAAACTGGAAGTTGAACTGCCATGAATAAGGGCATGCGCCGTTTGTAGGGAGTTTGATAGGAACAAGAGGATCGAGATCGTCAGGGCTCAGTCGAGGTGGAGGTGTCTCCCCATCTTCATTGAACAGAGTAATGCCGATTTGGATGACCTTGAGCATGTCGACGTTTGTTCGTAGACATTGGTAGTGATAGTCACTTTTTCCTCTAAAGTTTCCCATAGGCCGTGAGACCACACCAGGGAACTCGGTATCCTGTGGCACCAAAGTCAGCAAAACGCACTCTAGAGACATTTGGCGACAGGCTGGCTTGTACTCACCATTGCTATATAAGGATACTTTTGGATAAGTGAGCGCAGGACTGCCATCTCTTCGTGCAGGTTGTAGTTCCATACTTCACGTATCCTTCCCTTGTTGGGCTGATTTCTGACTTGTGGAGTGTGGTTATAGTCATTGGCAGTGAGGTGGACTTGTTGTTGTTGGTGCTGATGTTGATGCTGGTGTTGGTGCTGGTGCTGCTGGTTGCCGATATGCTGCTGTGGTGTTGTTTGAACGTGCTGAACTTGCTGTTGCTGCGACTGCTGTTGGCCAACGTGTTGCTGCTGTTGCTGTTGCTGCTGTTGCTGTTGCTGTTGTTGCTGCTGCTGCTGTTGCTGAAAGTTGCCGTTGGGATAGCCAATACGGGACGGATCAACCATGCCGAAGTTTGCGGCGGCACCGATGGCAATTCCGTTGCCAGGAACGCCGGGGAACGTACTTAGCTGGCCATTGGAGCCAATATAGCCCGGGTTAGCGCCCGGATGGTGCTGTTGGTTGTGCTGCTGGAACTGCTGGGTGTGATATGTGCCCTGCATGGGCCCGTTATTGAAACGCATATTGGGCGGCATGCTGCGAGGAGGCCTTCCGGCTGGGTGACGATTCTGGTGTCTTCTTTGCGATGATATCGTGAAGAATGAGAACGCTTGGCGAGGTTCGGGATCTAGAGACAGGAGGTGCTGCGAACACTCGTGTGCTAGCGGCCAAGGTGGTGTTGATGTTTTTCGATGGCGATAAGAGTCGGGAGTCGGCTAACGCAGGCACTGTCGAGATGGAGGTGGAGCGGTAGTGTGGCGGATGGGTCTGTAGGCGTCGGGAAGTGGCCAGACAAACAGGTTTCGCCCAACGATGGAGTTTGCCGTTCCGTTCCGTTATGTTGTACCTGCACTAGAGGGATCAACCCGTCAAGACTAATGCCGGGGTCGGATTCGGATTCGGATTCAAAAACAGCAAGTCGGTGCGAAAGCCACGACGCCCGAGTGTGAAAATGAAAAGCAATGATATGATACAGGCTGTTGCCGCAGACGCAATACGGATATTGGGCAATTGAAATGCCGCGACAAATATCTCGAGGTGAGGTACGTGCTCTCAGGCAGAGGTCGATTTTTTTGGGTGAAATTCGAAATTCGAAATTCGCCGTGGTGGGTGTGGGTGTGGCTCAAGGTGCCAGAAGTAGTTGTGTTCGGGGGGTTGAGTTGGAAAGGCTGACGATTGATACTTGGTCTTGGTGAAGGGAGGGGCAAGGCCGGCCAGGGCAGGGCAAAAAAAACGTGCTAAGATGCAGACGCAGGCGCAGGCGCAGAGCTAGAAGGCTAGAGGGGCACAACGATCCAGCGAGGCGACTGTAGGGCAGAATTTGCTGCTATGATACTGGGGCGCGCTTCGAAGCGGGAATTTGCTGGCAGCACGGCTTTTCTGGGGTTTTCGCAAGTCTCAACTCCAGCCAGACGTACATACGTGACTCCAAGGCTGACGCTTCCAATATGCTCTGGTGACCTCCAGGGGCGAGCTTGGCTGAGGCGAGCTCCTGGAAGCTTAGAACAAGACTTATGAGGGGCCCAAAGTATGCGCCACACTGGTGCGTGCAGAAGCTCCATACGGTGTCTTGTACTTGTGGCCCATTCTTCTGAGTATCTTTGCCGCAGTTTAGCCGCACCATGCACGATATTACAATATCCATTCAATGAATAGCATAAGCATCATACATGATTGGAAGAAGTTAGCATCTAAATCCCGACCAAATCAACTCTACAACGACACATTCCACCACGATGTTTTTGACAAGGTACTGTTTGTTGCTTCTATTTTAGCGATCATGGTGTCATTTAGATCCATGACTAACACAGCCTTCTCTCCAGGGTCCTCCGAGCTGCCGCCAATGGCCCCAAGCCCAACATTACCGGCTTCGACATGAAGGCCTTCCGTGCTGCCGGCGGTCAACCTCGCTACGACCCTTGGGAGAGATCGTATGTTTATACCTCATATCCGACCCTGAATCCTCTCGCTCGTTTACTTGGGTCACACATGTCTCGTGGTGTAGCGTCCTCTGGACCACCGCCCAGCCGCCCAGCCGCCCAGTCCTGCCAACCAACGACACCGAGAGACCCAAGGCGCGGCGCCATGACTGCGTAAATTTCCGCCATGCTAACAATTGTCCGTAGTGAGGCGTGGCGCTACACTGGCAGTTTTAGTCGGTGGAACCGCTACAAGAACGCCCTTCCCGGCTTGGGCACTGCGTCGGTTGCCTTTGCTATTTACTGCGCCTACGAGCACTTTTTCCTACAGGACGAGCATCACCACGGCGACGAACACCACAACGAGAAACACCACTAATCGGGCGATGCGCGTATTGCAGCGCAAACGACAGCGCCGGACGATATCATGCGCAGATTGTTGACCAGGCGGGGTTTGTCAAAGAACTAGAGCCAGAGTCAAGCTTCGCCTTGGCATCGCACAAGAGACACTTCATGCTGGGTAAGCATAAAGACAGACTACAGAAACTGTTTGGATGCATCATAGAACAGAACAAACACAGATATACGGAAATTGATTCAGCAACTCGGGATTTCGTTGGAGTGTGTATGTTAGCTGCGAGAAGGGCATTGCATGTGATGCAGCGCAGCATTTGATATTCGTCTTCCAAAACTACGGCCAAAAATGTAACTGGGTAACTAACCACCGATTCAAAAAGAAAAAGAAGAAAAAAAGTTGAAAGTCAAGGGGGAAACGAAAGCAAAAACAAAACAAGGGTATAATGACTTTCAGTGGAAGCTGGTGATTTTATATGTGGGTTCATTCGTTGACGGGAGGCTCTCCGGGCTGTGGGTTCATGGAGACAACAAGCGTAGCTATCCCGTTGGCAGCATCTAGGGCAGAGTCTATGGCCGTCTCCAGATTTGTGACACGAGTCTTCAGATCGCGATTCTCATCACGAAGCAGGGAAACTGTATCCCAAGCCATGCTTGCATTCTGGCCCTGGCATTTGGAACAGTTGGAAACCACTTCCGGGATAGATGCATTATCGCCGCCACCAAAGCCTTTCCATAGCTTGTGTGCCACTTTAGACTGGAGGGTCGTCGTTGTGCGCTGCACGGTAAGATTATTGGATGAGCCAACAGATGAACGGTGCGAGAGACTATTGGGTCGTTGATGAGCGTCTTCGCTTGTTGACATGGACATTGAAGAGTGTATGGTCGGACTGCGTGATCGGGAGGAGAAAATGCTGGCTTCCTCCGCCATGCTTTCGTTGTCTGTCTGGTCCCCCTCAACGCCCAAGTCTTCTGAGAGAATAGAGCCTGCAAGAGAAGGAACACTAATGCGACTTGTGTCTTGTCTCCCCAGCCCGCCGCCGGCAGAAGTGTCTGAAGGGAGAGATAGAGAGCTGTCCTCGCCTGGTAATGAGTGTTTCTTGAAAGCCATTCCCTGCTCGTTCTCTTCAACACGCGCCTTCTTTTCTGCCGAAAGCGCCAGCAACAGCTCTTGCATGGAGTCTTCCTGCTCCAGTGTCTTTTTTGCCATGGCATCAAGTCTGCGCTGTAAGTCTGCGGCGCGCTTGCTTTGTTGATGGTTTTCTGCGACAGCAGCCTCCATGTCGGCCTTCATCTGGGCCACCACGAGACTCTGTTCCCGGTAGGCCGCCTGAAAGCGGTTCAGAAGTGACCAGGCCGTGCGATGGAGATGCTTTGTAGAGGTGGTAGTTGTCGGCTCCCGGCCAAGACTGTCTGCTATTGACAGGTTGAAGAGATGTTCGTCGGTGGTGGCACACAGAGGGCCAACTGAGCGCAGACGGTGCTTTTGCGAGTACCTGGCGGACGGGATAGTGATCATAGATATCGGCGAGGAAAGCTGTGTTGGAGAGGCGGGGGAGAGAGGGTCCCGGGGTTCTGATGCGTCCTCCAGCCGAGTTTCCAGGCTGGTGTCGTCATTATTCGGCCGCCAGCCAAGTCCCCGGTGCGTGGGGGTTAGATTGAGCGGGCGGTTGTCGCCAGTAAGTCCCATGACGTCTAATATGTCGCGGTAGTTGTTTGAAGATAAAGTCTGAGGGTTACAGGAGAAAAGACAGTCGCAGTGAGCAAGGAGCACGGCTTGGGTGTCTTGATATTCGACCAGGTGGGCGCAAGCAGACCCAATGACCCCTTCTAGGCTCTTTGCTGCTGGGCGGGGGGAGGGGGGGGGGCAGGATAAAGACACGTTCCTCTGGATGTTGGGCGTGGGTAGGCTGATGGAGTCTTGTTCCGGGATGTCTTGGAGTGATCCAAGGAGCAGAGACAGAAATCAGTGAGCGTACGGCGACGCCTGGCGCGTCTTGGGAAAGCGATTGGCGGTGTTGTGAAGCTTAGCGGCTTGGACTGAAAAGGTGAGACAGCAGCTGCGACAAAGAGGAGCGGGGGGATTGCGATGGTGGGTGAACAAAAGGAGAAGATGATCAAGACTGAGAAGATGGAGAACAGACCGAGGTAGTTGGTTGAGATGAAAAAAAAAGAAAGGAGGATCTAAGAAAGAAATAAAAGTAAAGAGTAGAGGGCGAAGAATGAAAAACAGTCCGATATCTGCCACCGCGAAACGATTACACCATCCAAGTACAGCCATCAATGCGCTGGCGTGGAGTGGGCCACCAAGGCATGAATAAACATGAACCAGCCGGCTTTACAGGCATAAAACAGGAATACTGGACCAGTAGCAGCGTTGAGACTGATCAAAGTAATTAACTAGCGAATGGCCTACGAGTATATACAATATATGTACACAGACGGCCTAGAGAAACACACATGAAGAGGCCGTTCGAGAATGTGGGTGGAAGCTGACAAGGAGAGACACGCGGCAAGGGACTCTGCTAAGGGCAATCACAGGTGCCCACTGTAGGCCATGCAGATGCTTTTCTGTAGGGGAGCGGCCTGTAGGCTACGATCCGATCTTCAATCTTGATCCATCTTGGGTTCCTAGGACTAATAGAAATAATATATTCTACAATAAGAACTAGTAAGCTAGACACGGAGTATGTATGTACATGTATACAAGTAATACACTGATACACACGCAGCAACTATACACTGCGCATAACTGCTTTTGCTTCTACGCACCCCTCCCTCGCCTTCACTCACCTCCCTCCCCGCGACAAAGAAATGCCAGCTCGGTGTGCCCTTGATCAGTGCACCGGATTCTGCGCCAAGGGAGCCACGCGCGAAACAAAATAGCCTTTGGAATGTGTGTGCACTGGCCGAGCCTCCATCATCTCAACTCCCTCTGGGCTGACACACACACACACACACATACAACCAGGCAGACAGACACCCAGCACTGTACCAAGAGCAGCCGGCCAGACTCCATCTACCTGTGGGTGTTTGCACATATGTACACACTGGCCGTATTATCTGGTTTTGCCCTGCTGGCGTGGCCCCCCGAAACAACCGCATTCTTTTGCGAGGTCAGCCATGTGTTGACTGGAATCCTGTCAGAAAGCCAGCAAATATGTATACAGGGCTAGTTCTACAGACCACAAAATATCAAAGCTTTCGCTTTCATCGGTCTCTATTTCAAGCATTCGCGTAGCCAAATACAGACATGTCTCTATCTGAACCGTAATCCGTTTAATCCGGGGGTTTGAAAATCTGGACAGTTACATCTCCTGGGTTCGATCGAGCGTTGGCTTGATCCATAACCCTAGCTAATGTCAACCCCCACATTACGTATGATACTAGAAACATTGGACATCGCTACTTTCACAGTCAACATACATTTCCTAGAATCTCAATATTCTACTATTCTGCAAATACCGAAGCATAAGTGAATGATAATAATGACTAAAGGAAAAGAAAAACCCCGAGGAAAAGAATCAACGCCCGTATGATAAAGTGACCATAACAACCCCAAGCCAAGTCCAGCCAGTATCATGGAACAACACTGACTGTTCTTTATTTTTTTCTAAAAAATTGGATATTTTCAGAGTTTTTTTTGTCGCTTGCAGTTTTTTTTTGATATCGTCCGAATTCTATCGCATAAAGACACTTAGTAGAACGACTCGACGATAGAGTCCTTCATCTGGGTGTTGATCTGGCCCGGAGCAGCGCCCTCGCCCAGACGGAACACACTCTCAATGACACTCAGCTCAGTAGCCGTGGTATCAAGGCCAGTCACAGCCATCCAGTCGTTGACCACCATGCCGCCGCCAATGACGTTGCTACCTCTGTTGACAGAGCCAGCAACCAGCGGGACCTGGAGCAGCGACGACAGCTCGTCCTGGTCCTGCACGCTGGTCTTGGGGTGCACTAGACCACCCTGGTTGCTGAGCGACATGTATGAGCCAACAAGCACGTTGTCGGCAACGGTCTGGCGGAACACCTCGACGCCTAGCACGTCGGCGATGATCTCCTCAGTCTCGCGTTCCAGGTCGGGGTGTACTAGGGCAATGTGGTCGTTGCAGACAATCACGTTGCCCAGCGCCGACAGGCGCTCCTCGATGCGTTGTATCCGGACGTCGTCGGGCAGGCTGTTGCGCAGGTGCTGGAGTTCCTGGTCAGAGGTAGTAGTAGGGACAAGAAGACCCTTGCGGTTACTATATTATACCAAACGGCCTTGAGTTAGATTTGCTGTATCTCTTTGACGGCGGACATCATGTTCCCCAAATGAAAACTAAAAAAAAAAAAAAACCTTACCCAGATGTTAACCGGCCAATGATGCGCGTGCCACCAATAGTCGTCCGGCAGATGGGAATCACATCCTGCAGCTCGGCCTCAAACACACTGTAAAAGTTCTCGCTGCCGCCAACGGCGACCAGCGCATACGAGTTGGTGAGAGTCGCAAACACGCCGACCCTAGAAAAATGAAAATGATGGCCATTAGTAAAGAGTGCTATAGAGGATGATCTTGTGTCTTGGTCGCTGTCGTCCCAGAGCCGAAGCCGTATCCCACCAAGAAGCAGCTGATGCGTTTTTTTTTCCTTCGCAATACGAGTCCCCGTCAATCTAGCAGCAATGTCTGGTACGGGTCTAGACCGCTTCATTTCGGTGCTGATGTTGATCTCGACAGGGACCCGTGGATGATTTGGACGAGACACATCTGCCATCGCCTCATGGGATGCCAAGCGACGACGAATCCGAGCGTGATACGGAGGGAGAGGAACACTCACTCGTTGGAGTTCTCAAATTGCGCTCTGACAGCCATGTCTAATATCGGAACTGAGTAGAATCAAGAGAAAGTTGGTTTGCCGAAGAAGAAAAAGGTGAGATTAAGTTGTTGTGAGGAGAGTCTTGTCTGAAAGGAATAGGGCGAGACGAGGAAGAGAGTTCTTGGGTTTGTTGAAAGAGGTATGACGATATCCACAAGAACAGTATAAACAAAAGAAGAAGAGTTTGCACGGCAATATATATGCGGATAACTTGGCGATGTTGCTCTCACTAACTACACCGTCTTCAAACTTGTTTCTTTTTCTCTTCGCTCGAGATTTTTTTTCTGCCAGTTTTAGCGGGGTCAGCCATGGATAAGCCTAACCTGGAGTTAAAGTGGGGGCTTTCCGCTCAATCTAGAAAGTCGGTCTCTGCGCCATTCTTTGCATCATCGCAGCATCATAGCGACAAAAGCCACAGCAGAGCTCAAGGGTCTGTGCTGAACAGGTGTGTAGATGGCATTAGAAAGGGCTATTCTGTATGAATCATGCTGCGCTCATGGGCACGAGGCCTCTCACAGCGCGTGTGCAGCGTGCTGTGGTGTCTCTCCACCGAGGTTTCATGGGTTAGGCCATCAAGTCTAACCCTTAGGACTCACAGGTGGTCTAGTATTAGCCATTATGAGTCAAATTGCGACTATTCCCTTTGGTGATGGATAGTTAGTTAACTATAGTAACATTCACATTGGCGGAGAACTCTAGAAATATGCGACTTCGAGTTTGGGCATGCGAATGCTTCAATACCATCTATAAAAAGTCCCATTTCGCGATATTGACTTGATTTGAAAAAGTGTATGATTACCAACGACAAAACCAGCACTCGCTATTTCCGATCCGTCTATCTTGGTTGAATCGCAGGCGAAAACTGCGGCCCGGCAAACCCTATCACCTCAATAGATTGCAAAAAGGTGTGGCCCGACTTATATGCTGGGCACCACATCTTCAACAAGATGTTGCGTGTGGTTAGTGGTGATTCAAATTCAATGGTACACTTGGAATTTTCCATCACAAAGCGTGCCTGAGGAACTAATAAGCTACCTCCTACGGCACGAACCGCATCCTGAGTGGCAGCCTGCGAAGCTTGGCGCGCAACATCCAGACTTGTATTGCTGGAACCTCTGTCATGACGATGTGACTCTAGAGCCAAGTCTCGTTCAATAAGACGGTTGAGGAAGTCAGTGCCGCTGGTGTTAGGTGCTCGATGAACATGTCTATTGCTTATTGGCATCGATGGAGAGTGGTGTCGGATAAGGGGGGGTACACGTATGGGACGCTCATCATTCTCAAACGGAAGTGTTCCTATACGATTCGGAGGAGAACGGGGTGGTTGTCTCCTGCGTCTATTCATTCTGAAGCTGGTGCCGGGAAAGATTCCAAAGGTTTCTTCGACATCTAGGCCTAGATCAAAGCCGAACTCGGGGTAGTGTACGTGGTATTCATCGCTGGCAATGCTTTCGTTGTCGGATTCTTCGTTTTCTCCAGAGACTAGGACATTGACGTGCTGGGATAGCTCGGCCCCGAACTCTCTTGGGAGGCCGTGAACATCGGTGCTGTCACACTGGCCTTCATTTCCGTTTTCGGACTCCAAGTTGCTTCCCGTGAGGATGGCTTGTTCGAGACGCCGATGCTGCGTCCGGTTGCCCGTCCTGGAAAGAAATAACATTATCAGCACAGCGCCATAGACACTATTGATCCCATGATTAAACTTACGGCATTTGATAACATGCAGTTCTTCGGAAAACGTCATCTTTTTCCATAGCAAGAAACAACATGCCGGCTGGAGAGCTGTTATATAGTTAGTCCAACGACTGTCAAAGTAATAGAAATGGAAGGACTTACATATCCATAAACCGTGACTTTGGCGCCCGGATGACTATTTTCTGTAGACTGAATGGCGTAGCGTTTTGGTGTTGAAGTATAATATTGCAGCTAGCAACATCAAAATCGTATGATCGGACATCAGGCAGCATGGTGTTGTTTATCTCGGCACATGTCATGAAAATTGGGCCGTTGTCTTGCACAATCTCCATCTGGAGAGGGCCAGATTCTACTTGGCCATATCTCCCATAATGAGGGCTAGGCTGCACATGCGTATCAGGTCTGAGTCGCCTTGTTTTTCGCGCATCATCGGACAACATGTTTAACGGATTAGTTGAGCTAGAAACATGTGAATAGCCAGGACTGAGAAGAAAAGGATATAGCGATTCGCGGTATTGATCGTTTGAGAAGGGCTCGGCCTCTGAGTCGGGCTGAGAATCAATTTCTTCGTGCTCACTGGGTTGTTCATTGTCGGAAGCCTGGTCACTATGAGATTCAGGATCGTATAATGAGTCTTCTCGGAGGTTATCTTGCGGCTGGCCTAAGTCCCATCCAGGGTAGGTCGGTATTGAAATGTCAAAGCCAGTTGCAGAATCTGTTGTGATGGCAGGCGGTGATATGAAATCCGAAAAATGGTACATGGATGGCATCAGCGAAGCTGCAATATAGTCTCTGGTCAGAGAATATTGGTTGGGGAAGACAGTGGGCTCGGATTGGTGTTGCTGAGCTGAGTTGTGTTGTATGTTATGGTAGGACAGTTCGTCCTCGGAGTCGTCAAGGAGATTTAGGAGAGAAGTTGACTGGTCGCCTGGGAACGCTGCCGGTGAAGCTCCATAAGATTGCCTATTTTCGCGGCGGAGACTCAGGGCTTCGCGGACTCGAAGAGTCTCATGAGTGACATTTAAACCACCGAAGTCGCGCAGTCGTTGCTGGCGACGGTTCAATGACGACATGATGGGCGTTGGATTAGGGGGTGGGGGATGGGTAGAGTAAAGGGAGAAGCCAAATTATCGAGGAGAGCAGAAGAAAGAAAAGAGCGGAGGTGCGCGGGTGGAAGGGTATCTAAATAATGGACGCAGAGGCCGCCACAAGAGGTAGGTCACAGTAAAAAGAGAATAGGCGCTGGGCTCGGGGCGTCGAGAAGCTATCGCCGAGCTTCTTATTGGTGGATGATGGCGGGCTTCGATGAGGCACAAGTAGAGCTAGAGGGCAACGCAGAGGCGCGACGACAGCAGCAGCGAAGAGGGCTGGTCGGATGCCAAGAGATGCAGAAGAGGAGAGCCGAAGTAGAAAGACAAATGGTGGATAATTCAAGAAGGGCGGTGGGTGACAGTTTGCTGATGGGGTGTTGCTTTTGTCAAGTATGCCAGTTACATACAAATACAAACCCGAAAGCCAACAGCAGTGCCAAGAAGTGAGACAATCGACAACAGGGAAAAGCGAGCATCAAACCAGCAGAGGCGTTGGCTTTGACGTTGGCGATGAGCCTTGTAGCTGGCAGTGTCAGAGCGGGAGCGAAATGTGAGAGCGGGCGTATTATCAGGAGGAATCAAATGATGTCACGGTTGGAGGCTTGTAATCGGCGTGGTGGGATGGGAAATGTATGGGAAGAAGAAAAGAGAACAGAAGGGAAGGAACGACAAAAATATGCAAATGAGGGGAAACCAGGTGCAGAGTTGTGAAGCGCAAGAGACGGAAGGTACGCCCGGATGAAATAGGCGGTCGCGCAAATAGCGGCACGTCCTCTGATAGAAGCGCAAAACAGGACGTAGGCGGGCTGGACTTGAGCGGCAAAGAGCCAAGCTGGATAACATCTGAAAGCGGACTCGAGAGGCGGAAGAGTCATGTTTGGGAGGCAGATGCAAATAAATGCAGTCTAGTGTTTACATCAGGACCCATGCTATGCATTTGCAGCGTCCATAGGACACAATAGTGCACGTGGGCGTTTTGCTTAGTTGAGCCAAGAGATCATGGACTCTCGGCGGCGAATAGCGATGGCGATGGCGATGGCGACTATGTGATAAGGGTAGTTAACTAGCTAACCAATGCTAGTTACTTGTAGTTGCTGGGTATAGAACCGCCCCAGACTGTGAGCTGTGGCTTGCGTGCTTTGACAAGAGCAAGGATCGTAAGAGGATTCCCGGAAACAATGGAATGGAACAGCTAAGGAAAAGAAGTGTCAGCGAGGAATCAGCCAGAACGTTGTTGGGCGAGGAGGGCGGACGAATGCTCCTGTTGATTCCATTGAACCCTCAGGATTCAAGACATCCAACTATAGTGGTAGCAGAGGGCAGAGCTCCATGTCTGGTGATGGGCAGGACAGAGCACCACAGGAGAGGTATCCGGGCACGCTGTCAACAGGGATATGCTGGCCACAGCTAGACTGGTGCTGGTTGCCTTTGGCACATGTTTATAGTTGGTTCGTTTTGGGGCTGTCCTGGAAGGGCTAGAGAGGCCCAAACGATGAGAATCCGACTATACATGAAGCACAGCTATCTGAACTAACAAACAGCGGAATTGGGCGAGATAGCATATCTTATGTACCAGCCCGGGCCACTAAATGAACGGCCGGCACACTCCAAGTGATAGGCCAGACATCGGGTGTACAAGCATGTGAAAAGTGCAGCTGCGGATGCATGTATGTACATGTGGACATGGCATGGCGTAGGGCTTGAAATGCCCGGTGACGTCAACACATGCATTATTGGATCGCTGGCTCGATATGAACCATAACTACCAAAAATGGCCGGAATCCAAGCGGGCTGTTTTGCCAGAGCCGCAATGGCCTGTGCTGTGCTGCAAAGATACTTGGGAGCAGAAGCTTATGGATGCCACTCCTGGTGATGGTGTGTGTGTCTTTTGGTACTCTGCCTGGACCATCCCATACCCAAGAACGGCTGGCATAGTAAATCTTAAGTATCATCACGAGCGGGTAGCTATTCTATAAAGGCACATGCCCACCCAAAAAACTAACTACCTGTGGTTAGCCAGTATAGTCACGGACTCAGCTCAGTATCAGCATTGCGCTGCTCCGAACCCCAAAGGCCATTTAGTCGGCCCCACATGCGGCGGACCATAGTCACGTGCTGATAGCGATAAGGCGCGCGCAGCTTCCAGGAACTTGCCGTGTTGGTGGCGCATGCGCAGCTCTGGCTTGTTTGTTTATTGAAGTAACCATTCACCACCTCAACAACGCAGCAGAGCGTGGAAAGTTTTCAACCGCTCCGCCCGCTTGCTGTATCATCGGCTGCTCTCACGCGAAATATCAACGGCTCGGCTAATCCACCTCTCCGCTTCCGTTTTCGCTTCCCTTGCTGTTGCGCCCTACGATGGCTTCTTTGCCGTCCAACACTGAGCCCGAGGCTTTTGCTGGGCCGGAGCTGCCCTATACTGCCGCCCAAGTTCCGACTCAGCTCAGTGGGCTTCCAGTAGACCAAACCGCGCATTCGCGCTGTGTGCCTATTGTGCCCAAGGCTCCTGTCGATCCCACATCACTTACTGACTCGAAGCCGGCAGCGAGCGCCGTGTTCTCTGGAACCTTTCTACCACCAACCGCTGATGCATTTCCTCCGCCCCAGTTCAGTATCCCCCCCAGTACAGGGCCAGAAAAGAAGGCCGAGGCTGGCATCACTGAAGGTTCGTTTGGATTGCTCACCCTTTGTTCAATGCACTGCTAACTGGCTCTGATGCTAGATGAAATTGCATTGTATGACCGCCAAATTCGTCTCTGGGGCATGAATGCCCAAAAGCGCATTCAATCCTCCAAGGTTCTTCTCATCACCATGCGCGCACTGGGCAACGAAATCGCCAAAAACCTTGTCCTTGCCGGCATTGGCTCACTCACAATTCTCGACGACGCTCCCGTAACCGAAGCCGATCTTGGGGCGCAGTTTTTCCTCCAAGAAGAAGATATGCCTCTGGGCCTTAACCGCGCCCATGCTGCATTGCCACAAGTCCAAAGACTAAACCCACGCGTCAAAGTCACGGCCGATCCCGAGGGCGTCATGGCCAAAGACAACCATTACTTCTCCAACTTCGATATCATCATCGCCACTGACCTGCCACCTATCGCTCTCAACTTCATCAACACTGCCGCTCGTGTGCACGGCAAGGCCTTCTACGCTGCAGGAATGCACGGCATGTACGGCTACATTTTCAGTGATCTTATTCAGCATACTTTTGTCATCCGCCGCGATGCCGGAAATGTTGATACAAAGGTTGGCCCAGAATCACGTACGCGAAGCATCATTGACGTGAAGCTCTCTCGTGAGGATGGCAAGCCCGTAGAACATGTCACAAAACAAGAGCTATACTCTACCTGGCTTTTGGCTTCAGATGTGGCAGGACTTTCCGAGGACATCACGCGCAATGCCCGTCGCAAGCGCGCCGTGTCGCCAATACTATCGTGTCTCCGTGGTCTATGGGAGTTCCAAGATACTACAAAAAGGCTGCCTTCGCCTGTTGCTGCAGACTTGCAGATGTTTGTTGGAATCGTGCAGAACAAGCACGCGGCACTGGGTCTGCCCGCCAATACGATACGCTCTGAAGTCATCAATTCCTTCCTCCAAGGTCTGGGAACCGAGCTTCCATCGGTCGCGGCAGTGCTGGGCGGCCAGCTAGCGCAAGACGTCATCAATGTCCGCGGCCAGACGCAGCAGCCGATCCAGAACATGGTCATTTTTGATGCCGAGCTGTGTGAGTCAAATGTCTATGCACTACACCCGGAAGGCTCGCTGGGAAGAGCCCAGCTCCGCGCCAGCGAGCCCGAGGTTGTGGCCAAGGTGGCAGCCAAAAACGGTGTCGATGTTTAGAGTCACATACCGAAAGAGCTGCTGCCACCTCACATCTACCTCTGAACCCGAACGAACTTGGATGCGCCGTCCCATTGTATTTGGTTCATGATAAATAGACAAGATTAGGGCTGATATTGACTGCGTTGGATCTCATTCTGCTTTTTTTCTAGACCAGGTCATGGAGGTCATGAGAAAATCCAACCATTAGACTACGAATTTGACGTACGACAACATATTTTTGATTTGTAGAGAAGCTTGGTGCACGTGCGAATAAATGACTTTCTGCTAATACGGATTCAAGCCGACAAAAACGTCACGGCCCTCTTCGCTCTCCCGTGTCACAGACCATCTTCACTCCATTACACAAGATCCAGATAACCAACCCCACAAAACTACGTAGTATAACTAACCACTTGAATTCAAGCCTTTGTATTTATGCCCGACCGAGGTACGGATAAGTATGTATACGGGAACCCCCAAACCAGAGAAGAAACCGACACGAAAACGAAGAATGAAAGAAAAAAACGAAATGAAAAAAAAAAGTCAAAACAACCAAGGTCAACGCTGATGCATTCTATAAAAAAAACAAGAAGACGAAAAATTCAACTCCCTCATCTCACTATGGACGAAGAGAAAAGAAAAGAGAGAAAACAACGAATTGTGTAGTCATGTCTAATAGTGTTTGTTTCTTTGTCTTTTTTTCTTTTCCCTTCGTCCCCTTCTTTTTAAGATGTGTAGTAGTATATCCCGTCCCATCCGTCCCCTTAACCGACCGGCCACCATCTTTGACATTATTCTTTTTTTTCCTTTCTGTTCCCACCGATATGCAACGTTATGAGAAGGGGGGCAATACAACAGGTAGTAGAAGAAGAAGAAAAAGAAGAACAAATAGGAGGAGAGCGGGCAGGTAGTGGCAAATGTTGTTTTGTTGCCAGTTTCTCTTGCTCGTGTCCCATGGCTGATTTGAATGGTAAAGAGAATGAAGATGTGGTGGTGGGAAGGCGGCGAGGGGTGCGTGTTTATGATATAAAGAAGAAGAAGAAAAAAAGGAGTGGGAGAGGAAGAGGTTGAAGAAGTAGTTGGGGAAAAAAAAACATTAACATGGGCTGGAAGCCTTCCTTTTTTGGTTCAACTTCGCACAATGTGCTTTATGTGATTTCGTGATATGAAGAAAAAGGAGAAGAGTACGAGGAGTGAGCCAGCTTTGTGAAAGTCTATATGAAAGCAGTAATTCTTGACTATGACTTGGGCCAAGAACCACACGGTCTAGCACAGTCCGAGACGATGATGCCCGTGTCGCGTCGGGCATGTGTTTGTGTGCGCGTAGTATTGTGGTTATAACTAGTTGTGCATGGAACATCTTTCGATTGTAGTACGCCAGGGCGAGGTCAAACCCCGTGGTTGTGATAAGAAGGAAGAAGGATACAAGCGACAAGTTTTCGACAGGCAAGTGTCCTGGGCGCAGTAGAGCGGCGAATAGATCTGAGATTATAGCTAGTCAGAGACGAGTAAATAGGGCGGTGTTTGTTGTGACCTTGTAGACCGCTGGCGACGGCGCGGGTGGGGGAGGAGCCACGAAGAGGATGGCAAACATCCAAAGAGACGAAAAAAAAAGAAGTAGAGAAGATAAAGGTATTCTCCAGGGATCCCTCTACGCAGGATGGCTCGATCGTGCTTATATCCGGAACCGAGCAGGAGTCATGCGATGGCGCTTTGAACGCCGAGGATTGCGCGCTGCTTGTTCACTTTCTGACGCTTGCTCTTCCTCTGACTTGATAACATCATTGGGATGAGAAACATGGGACGTCTGGATCAAGAGCATGCTGGAGTTGGAGTATTCCTCGGTCAAGTCATCTAGTTCCATTAGATATCTTTTTCGCTTTGAGGTGCTTGAGGCAGCTGTACTACGCGACTCAGTCGGCGTATGTAAAGAAGTGACTTCTGTAGCGGAGGTGCCAGATCTGTGGCAGTCTACTACAACAGAGTCAAGGTCATGACCCACCGATGCAGCATCGTGGTACGGGAAAGACGACGAACTCCAGGAAACCAGAGGGCTAACCTCATTATCGGAGAAGATCAGTGGATCAGAAGTCGAGGGCTGCTGTGGCGAGTCGACAACTAGATGTATATTCTGAGGCATCTGCTTATTGACCTTGCGAATAAGAGGGACTCGCTTGCGAAACATGAGGTTGACTTTGATACCCGTGGCTGATTGGAGGGTAGAGCAACGTGACACCAAAATTGAATCTTCTGAAGAGGGCGGGGAAGGGCTCAAGCGGCCAGAATCTGACAGTAAAGGCAGAAGCACATCTTCATTTCCATTGCTGCGGCAGAATTCGCTCTCTTCATCATCGTTGGTGATTTCCTCATTGGGCCTGGTACATTCAGAAGACTCTGGTGGCACGCTGAAACTCTACTCAGCGTCACGACGTTCACCATCCTTCTTGCTACTGCGGCGGCGCACATTGGAGCTGTTGTGGCTCCAGGCACGGATATAGGCAGGAGCACGACCAGGTAGTGGCTCGTTGGCAGCGTAGTCTTTGATGTCGTTGGAAGGATCATACCCGACAGTACGTAGCTGGGGCTGGGTTTCATTATGCCAGCCACGGCGGTGCTTGGGTACAGGCGCGGGCTCAAGCTTGCGGTACTTGGCAGCAGAACTAGCAGTTGAGCCGGGAGGAAGGGTCGAAGGAGGAGGTAGAGTTGCAACTGACGCTGAGCGGTCGCGGGAGGGGGCTGAAGATAATTGCTGCTGGCCCAAATGGCTTTCGTATGGGTTGGGAGGACTAAAGGAACCAGGAGAAGGCTGACCTTGGTAGAAGCCATTGTTAGAGGCAGGAGTGCCTGTCATAGGCCCTTGCTGGTGCAACGGCTGCTTTTGAGCTACCATATGCTCCCCAGGCGGAGGGTACTGATAAGCATGGTGGCTACCTGAGGACATTTCAGGTGGGGGAGCAGAGTAAAATCCATTAGCAGGCTCGGCATCATTGTGGGTGCTTATATGGCTTTGGGCTGCAGGACGAAGAGGCGGAAGAGGGGAACGATGTGAGCCCATGGCTAGGGGCTGAGAGAAGCCAATGTTAGGTCCATGGTTGTACTGACTCATAGGATCCGGAGGGTTGTAGTACTCAGGAGCCTGTTCCATACTGGGAGCCTGCTCATAATGACCATGGGGTATCTTGTTGCTACCAGGGTATCCTTCAGGAGCCGCGACAGAAGTGGCGGATTCATAGCCTACCACTGGCTGGGGTTGGTTGGATGAAGAGCCAAAGCCTCGCTGCATTGGTGGCATGGAAACAGGAGGAGGATGGACGTTGAATTCTTGGAAGCGAGGAGCAGTGTCACAAGCAGCAGCAAGTGTCAGCATGGCGATGTTGGTAGTTTCGCGGCGAGGGGGCTCAGGCGCACTAGGGCGAAACACATCACGAATTGCATCGTATGAAGACCGCTGCTCAGATGGGTCTTCAACAAGGCCCTGGGCAGAGGCGAGGATAGATGCCTGAACAAGGGCATCAATGCCCTGTGTATCCACCTCAGCCTCCGATTGTTCAGGCTGTTCCTGGTGGTCCTGCTGGGCCTGGGCATCATCATTCTCTGCATCAGAAGCTCCATCAGCCTCTTCTTGCTTAATAGATGCCGCAAGCTTCTCGGCGCGAACAGCTTCATCGGCAAGCAAACGACGCATGGCAACCCTATCCCCGCGCACAGAGGGGTAGTGAAGGGAGTTGCCCTTGAACTCGGGAGGGATTTTCTCCTTGGAGTCGGGAGTTATTTCTTCCTCAGCAATACCATCCATCTTGCAGAACTCAGAGATGATGGGTTTCATTTCTTCGGCCTTGGAGGCGTCGTTGACCTTGTCGCAAATTATGGCGACAGTAGACCGGCAAGCTGAGACGATTAAATCGCCTGGCGGAAGATAAACAACAGAATGGCCCCGATCGATATCATCAGGACGTTCCTCGGGCACGGGGTTTGGGTTCTGAGAAGTGCGTAGGAAAAATCCGTACGAGGGATGCAACTTGTGCTTCTCAACCAGCTCTTCGTCAAGGTCCCCTTCCCTGTTCGCTCTGGCATCATAGTTCCAAAGCATAGGATCAATGTGAATAGATCCGGTGTGGGGGGTGCCCGTGTACTTGCCGCGGTTGGCGACCACCGTTGGGCCACGTGTGGGATCGTTGGAAGAATCCCGGAAGCCAATCTCAATGTCATCGACCTCAAAGGGAGGCGGACGGATCATGATGCGGTTATGACCTTTGCCGCGAGAAATGACAATAGCAGCACCGTGCTCGTCTGGGGGTTGCATTCCGGTGGGGGGCGGCGGACTGCGCTCGCGGACCGGCAACTCGCTATTTGAGGTTGTAGTGAGATCCTCCTCCTCCATCTCAGGCTCTTGCACGGCCGTTGAAGGCTCAAGGTCAACAGCCTCATCGCCAACGCCACCCAATATCCCCATAGGATGCTTGGCAGTGGCAGGCTCATCGTCATCGTTGTCGGCAGCTTCATCGCCGTTGCCAGCAGCGGCGACCGAAACACCCAGTGTGTTAGTGCTGTTGCTGCTGCTGCTATTGTTAGTGGCAGCATTGTGGCGACCTCCGCGGGTACTACTCCGCGGGTTACGGCGGCTGGCGATAGTTGAAGCGCGATCGCCGCCGCGTTTCCGATTTAAGGCAGATTCAGCTTCCTCTTGTTGGGCGAGAGCGCGAGCCTGTTGGCGAGCTTCTTGAGCGGCAGCAGTGGCAGCAGCTTTTTCCTCCTTGTACTGGCGCGCAAAATTTTGGGCGAGCTCGTACATTTGGGTTCCAGGAACCCGAGAGGGGTACGGGACCACATGTCCTTCTTCGTCATAGTCAACAAAGGGACCAAAGTTTTCATACTCGGCAGACGAGATAGCCTTAAAGACGTGCTCAATATCTGCAGTCTATACGGATAAAAGGGCAGAGTGTGAATGTTAGCAAACACGCGAAACATTCTGATTAAATTAAGAGAAACCCGCTTAGGCGGTGCATTGTTTTCTTTTTTGAGGGTGGGGGAGGTGGTTAGGCATTAGTAGAAGAGATTACTTACATCTACAGGGAGTGAAAGATCGTGTAGCTTTTCCAAGATACGGAGGCGGTTCATCTGGGCATCGACAAACTGGTCCTCGATGTCCTCAAAGGCATTCTGTATAGAGGGTTAGTTGAATATAAGACAAGACAGCAACATAATATTGGTAGAAGATGTACCTTGGTCTGTTCTTCTATCACGTAATGCTGGTAGTCCATGGCCTCGTGGAGAACCTTTTGCTCAGCATGGAAGCGCACATTGATTTCATCGATGGCGCTGGCCAGACGGCCGTTAAGGCTCTCAGTGACGTGGCGGTACTCTTCTGAAAGCTCGTGGGAATGAGGTTCGGCCACGAGCTTGTCGGCACTGCGCTGGGCAAGATCGGCCAGGGCCGGGCGCAGGGCAGCAACCAGGGTGTTGTAGTGGTCTTTGATCTCTCTGGAGCGCTCATAGCAGGCCTGCACCATGGGATCGCCAAACTGCTTGATGCGGCCGCGGCCCTTGCGGCCCTGGCCGACGCCGGCATTGGAGCGGCCAGCGGTGGCCTGGCGGCCGCCCCGTCCGCGGCCCCGGTTGCCACGGGCGCGACCGCGAGGGGCGCGCGTCCCTCGTGAGCTTGTGGTGGTCTTGCGGGCGTTGGTGGGTGTGGAGGCAGAGGTGGAGGTGGAGCAGGGCATGGTGGGCTCTTCGGCAGGCTCGGCCGAGGAGGCAGAGGGGGGGGCGGTAGAGGGCATAGAGAACGGGTTGGAGGCCGCAAGAGCGGAAGACACTGAGGCAGAAAAAAGGGGAGCTGGCAACACCAAGGGAGCAGCGGTCGCCGAGCCAGGTCCGGTTGATGAGGGCTGATCAGCGACAAGAATTGCAGACACAGACATTGCTGCCGCAAGAAAACAATTGCGGGCAACTCTGGCTGGTAGTCAGCGAGGGCCGGGGGGGAGGGACGTAGAGATGGACAGCGTGTGTGCGGGTGAAAGAGGCAGTAAAAAAAGGATATTTAGTTGTAAGATGGATGGATCACCCTGTCCTATTTTTGTTGGTGCTGGCACGGGTAGTAAACCGAGAACAAGAGCAGGAGCAGGGACAGCAGGGCAGGGCTTCCAGAGCGGTGGACAAGCTGGGCGGGCAGCAGAACAGGGCAGAAGGCTGTAGTGGAGGGGAAGAGGCGCAACTTGTGAGGTGGTGATGTATATTGGTGGGTTGTTGGAGGAAGAAGGAGTGAAGAAGGCTGACGATGGAGAACTTCCCAAACGGTAAAAAAGAGAATTAAAAAAAGAGACAGTGCCAAAGCGTGATATCAGCCACAAAGCGCAAAGGGCAAAGGGCGGATGAAACGACAGCCGCTGCGACAGCGACAGCGACAGTAAAACGGCACAACTGGAAATGCTGCGACAGCCAGAGCAGGAAACGGCTTTTCAGAGACGCGGCCAAGTCTGGTGAAGATGAGATTCTGCTCGCAGAAACACTGGGCGCCAGGCAGTGGGAGTGAGTATCAAGGATCAACAGCAAAGAACTAGCAGCGTGTGGATGCAGTGGAAATTAGGGAGAAGAAGCCAGACGCCCATGGAAAAGGGCGCGGCATTGAATAAATAGCAGGACAACCCGGACCGTCCAGGATGTGGTGACGTCTACGCCGGACACGCTGAGCCAAGGCCGTACAGCACAGCACACAGCACTATGAGGCGAGGCGAGGCGATTGATGATGATGACGGCTTAGGCGGCCGCTTGAGGTTTGGTGACGTTCGTTGCCCCCGGACCAGGCCAAAGAAGGTGATTGAAGAAAGGCGTGCTTTGCTCTCCAGGGACTGTAGGCTAGTTATGTCGTTATCGCCAGCAACGCGTTCGTCTTCCATCAATCAGCAGCAGAGCAGTAACGTGAAGGGAAGTGCAGTCCAGTGGTGTTGTTGACGGTGCTTAGAAGAGAGAGAGAGAAAAAAAGGGAATTTTCCATCAAAATATTCAGACTTTTTTTTGGCCCTGCATGTCCAAATTGGTGCACAAGGCCGCCGCGCGCAAGGTACAGCGTACAGAATGTACAGATAGACAGACAGACAGAAAGACAGCCTTGGGCCTTTAGGGCATCGAGAGGGCGTCCAGATCTGGCCGAAAAATCTCGTCGCTGGTAAAAGAAAAAAAGAAAAAAAAAAAAGACCTGCGCTCTACACTCACCACGTCGTAAGTTCTAGCCAAGTCTGATTTGCACGAGGAAAGAGAAGAAAACAACGAAGCCTCCAATCTAGTCTCCGTCTTGGGCGTCCTTCAATAAGAACACCGCACATGCGCCTTACACTGAACCCTGCTGGCGTTTTCCCGGCTCCTCCCCCCCCGGCAGCCACTGCGAGACTGTCCGCTTGCCAGCTGCCACCAGCTGCGCCGCTTGTAGCTCAACCCGTCCTGCCACTAACGGCCAACGGCCGCCAACGACACCTCGCCGCGCCACTAGCCCTTGGCCGCCGGCACCTGCCGATGATGCCGTGTGTCGGTTTTTTCGCCAGCTGCCAATCCCGTCACTCCCCGCGGCCACAACTACAAGCAAATACAACCAACTACGCACGCCAGCACCCATGTGCTACAAAAGCATACCCATACTGCCACTCCAAACATCCTAGCACTACATGTCTCTCCCCCTCTGTTCCCGCCCGCCGCAAGAATCGAAATCGACAGACACAGCGAAACATGCATACACCCAGCGACCGAGCTCCCAGCTGCACCTCTTTTCTCCTTTCCGACTACAAGTCCCCGGCAAACTTTGCACCATCGCCACCCGCATCAACCTACCTCCCCGAAAAGCCCAAATGTCCTGCTCGTCGCTGATTGGCCAACCCTCGCCCTTTGCCGCCATCCTATTGGCCACAGCCATGCCGTCACTGTCATTGTATCGACGAAGCTGGTCTAGTGCTCTTTTTTTTTCTGCTGCTGCTGCAAGATAACCTCACCACACTACCATCTCGTCCTGAGGCTCTGGCCACGCCACGCCCCATCCGGTCCTGCTGTCCCTCGGCTTTCCTGTTGCACAGCTCGGAGCTTTCTTGTATCATGTAACCAGCCTTGTCGTCGCTCACGTCACGGCACGTCACGTCACCTACAAGTCTTTACTGTTAGACAACATAACTAGTTAGCTATGCATTTGATTCCGTCATCATACACAACAACAACAACACATGCTCGTCTGACTGCCTCTTCATCCACCAAAAACTGTCTGTTCTTTCAATGCATGCTTGCAGACGCCACTATCCCCAGTGCTGTCTTTTTCTTGCCGCTCCCCAATTCAAATTCGACTGTCAGATATTAGAATTAGACTGCGAGATGTAGTTCAACCCCTTGCGCCGCTATTACAAAAAACCTCTTTAAATCTGCCCGTGTCCTTTTACACAACTAACAGACAGATGTTAGGGTTACAACGATCGCCCACCCCCAGCCCAACGCCCATTGTCGGCCAAAAATAGGACCAAAAACACGGGATCCGAAACCTTTCGCGTCTAGGATGTCTGCAAGCCAGATTTTACCAGCGCGCACAGAAGCCCAAAGAACAAAAGTCTGCATCTTCCACTGCCCGTCCCTCGTGCTTCAGCTTACGCATCGGAACTAATAAATTCCTCCTTTGGTCAACACTACCCTTTTCGGCAACTTAACCCTAGTTGGATTACCCGAGGTCCTCCCGCCCAAGTCAGTCACGTGCAAACGAGACAAAAATCAACGACATACTTTATTAACACAATCATCGAGACAGTGCAATCCCGGATGACCATGACTGACGTATTTGTTGCGACATGTTTCTTTAATCAATCTCACAGACTAGCTAATAATTGTTTTTCAGCAAGAACCTCTGTGTCTGCGTCGTACAGTGTCTGATACTGCATCCAAACTGCTACCTCAGAACAAGACTGCCATTGAACTCGTCTTAGTATCTGATACACACACAACTACCACAATGGCAAAGAAAAGAAAGTCTCAGTACCCTCAGCAGTCGCGTTTCGTTGACGGAAGCAGAAAGAAAAAGGACGCTGGCCACTCCAGCAAGGGCTCTAAGCAAGACCCCCGCGCCAGCGGCGGCATAAAAAAAAAGCCCGCCAACAGCACAGCATCCCGCCCGCCGCCACCGCCGCCGCCCAAGCCCACCATCCCCTTTGACCCCAAGGAGCGCATTCTGCTCATGGGTGAGGGCGACCTCAGTTTCGCCGCATCGCTCGTGACCGCACACGGCTGCGAGTACCTGCTGGCGACGGTCCACGAGCCAAACGAGGTCGACCTGCTGGCCAAGTACCCGCACGCCGACGCGCACATTGCCGCTATCCGTGCCGTACCAGGCTGCCGCATCCAGTACGGCGTGGACGCGACGCGCGGGCCGGGCCTGGCGTACAAGCCGCCGCCCGAGACAGACGAATACGTGCCCGATGTGGCGGGCGGCCGCTTCGACCGCATCCTCTTCAACTTTCCACACGTCGGCGGCAAGAGCACCGACGTCAACCGCCAGGTGCGCTACAACCAGGAGCTTCTGGTTGGCTTTTTTGCGCGCGCGCTCAAGAGCCTCGCGCCCGGTGGCTCCGTCGTCGTTACCCTATTTGAGGGCGAGCCCTACACGCTATGGAACGTGCGTGATCTGGCACGCCACAGCGGCCTGCAGGTCGAGCGCAGCTTCCGCTTCCAGGCCCACGTTTACCCGGGATACCACCACGCCCGCACGCTGGGTGTCGTGAAGAATAAGAAGAGCGGCGAGGCTGGTGGCGGGTGGAAGGGCGAAGACCGGTTGTCTCGGAGCTATGTATTTATAAAAAAGGGTGATACTATCACGGGGCCTATGGCGAAGAAGCAAAAGGATGAATCCGATTCAGATTCGGACTGGGACTGCTAGAACGACGTCTTACAACACATGTGGGAAAATGAAATTGGTTTATAGCGACTTGTATTGTCTGGTAGTTTACTGTTATATTGAACTATGATGCCAGGAGACGGGTTTTTTCTTCATTTGACATCCGCGATTGAAGCTTGTGCTCACAGCAGGAAACATTACCATCGAGACATACATAAATTGCAGATATCAAAGACCAACCAAGAACCAGAAAAGTCAGTTAGGGCATACATCTCAAGTACACCAACATCACGACCAATCAGCACACAACTCCCCAAAAATAAATAAAAATATCGGGTAGATGAACAGAGAGGAAAAAACTGAAGACAGGAACGAAGAAAAAACAAGTATTATCTAGAATGAAGAGAAAGGGAGAAAAAAAAAGGTGTCTGTTGATGACCACCAAAAAATAAATCATGTCTGTCCAGAAAGGAAAGAGTAAAAAAGCCACCATGGTACGAAAATGCCAGTAGGAAATATAAATGGCTGTGAAACGCGACTTTTGAGTATGTGTATCCGCAACAAGTCGCAGGCCCAATGCATTAAAAAGAAGAAAAAAAGTAAGAAGAGAACGGTGAAGAGAGAAAAAGGATAACTCATTCAAGGAAGGAGTAAGAAGAATGAAGAGCCCGGCTCGCAGGAGGCATTACACCCCAAACTCCCAAGAGGTGACGAGACCAGAGACCAAAAAAGGGCAAAAGAGATGGAACAGAAAAAAGGATATGCCAAGTCAATATAAAAAGGCAGAGAATCAACCCCAAACCCACCAGCCAACACTGACAAGCTGTCAAAAGTCGACTGTTGATTAGGCGATAAGTTGGTCCTATACAGAAATGCCGTTCGTGTGCTTCAAAGCCATGGCCGCATCCTCGTCGCGCTGCGCTTCTTCATTTTCACGCTCAAGTGCTTCCTCCTGCTCACGAAACAGCTGCCTGTCCTTCATGGCCTGGCTGGGTTCTATAGGTGGAGGCGGAGGATGCAGGGCGACTTCTGACTCGTCCTTGATGCGCTTCGAAGACGCCTCGGAATCTTCTGGTGCAACAGAGGTCGGCTCGTTGTCCCCGTCGCGCTTGCGTTTATTTTTGCCGTCGGAACCAGGGCTCGAAGGCTCAGAGAACGGCGTCCCCTCTGTTGGAGCTGCAGAAGCTGCAGAAATGGAGGCGGGTGCTGAGTCATGTGTAGAGGCAGAGCTATTCGGCGCCAATAGATCGCTACTGCGGTTGGAATCAGGAGAAGACTTTTGTTTTGCTTGGTACTTGACTACGGCCTTCTTGAAGAAGTCGTTTACATATGTCTTCAAGTCCTTGGTCATTTTGCTTGATAGAGGCGCTCGAGGATCTTTTACACGGCCACGTTTATAATCCGACTCGACCATCTTTTTGCAGACATCTTTGGAAAACTTCTTGACGTCGTCGCGAGGGAGCTTGTGGCGGTAGCAATCGGCAATAGATTTGACGTGACCTGCTATCTGTGAAGATTGTCAGCATTTTAGTGGCAAGACAGCAGCTAATGTGGGGATATCGACATACTGTGTTTTCGTAATATTTCTTCTGCTTCTCGATGGGCAACGTTATCCACCATTCAGACTTGCCGTGCTTCGGCTCAACAGCGTGCGCTCTGGGCGGCGGTTGCTGCTGCTGCTGCTGCTGGGGCTGTTGCGGCATTGAAATGGCAGGTGACTCGTGGCGTTTTGCGGGTTCGCGAAGAACCTGTTCGATGAGGCTTTTGTAAATTTCCTGGACCTGTGCCGCTTTGTTCACCGTCTTTGACGCTTCAGCAACAGAACGAGGCGCTTGTGGTCGTTCCCAGGTAGTTTGGCCAGCGGCGTTGTAGTAGTAGCTGTTTCCATGCTCATCTTTGGCCATGTGCCATCCTTCCGGTAAGGGATCGTCCTGTTGTTCTTGCCGTTGATAGCGCTGCTGTTGCTGCTGTTGTTGTTGTTGCTGTGGCAGTGCAATTGCATTCACGCCGGCGCCATGGAAAGGTACGCGGCGTCTGGCCTGCTGTTGCATCAGAGGATTCCTTTGAGGGGTGTTGTTTTTAGGGCCTTTGGGGGCATCGATGATGGGCGACGGGGGTTTCTTCTCGGTAGGCTGGTTGTTATTAGAAGCATCGTTGTGTCGATTTCTGCCGTAGTCGAAAAATACATCGTCTTGCACGTAGGGTACATCGCTCGCCTGTCTCTTTGTGATCCGGTATCCTGATTTCAGCTTAGCCCATGACTGGATAAGGTTGGTTGCAGCAGATGCAACTTCAGAATGGCTGCTGGTCGTAAATCCTTGAATAGTCTGGGTGATATTTGACGCCTGGATTTTGTTGTTGGTGATACGAGGCAGTTTGTCGAGAACTTGTAGAACCTGTAGAACCACCAGGTCGTCTTCCGCAAAAGCAGTCAAAACCGACTTCATGATTGTGTATGCGTGCATGCGCACGACAATGTGGAGGACTCGCTCTTCATTGCAGGCCCTGATGCGATCAAGAAGCTTGACGGCAATCCACTTCTCCTTGCATTGCATCAGAACTGCCATGACCTTGCGCACGCTATCGTCGGAGAGATTCTTGGCTTCCAAGCCATCGATGTAGGGATCCTCGTCGTCGCCAGCATTCTTCTTCTTGCGCGGCTTCTTCGCAACAGTTGTATCCCAGTTTTCACCGTCGTCAATACCCAGGGCTTCAACTACGGCAGTCGAAAGCTTGGTAGCCCGCTCAGTTTGTGTTTTGCCTCCGATGAAGCCCACACAGTTTGCCTCGCCACAGTAACACACTTGCGGCTCGGCACCGTAGCGATCAACGTTGTAGTTGAAAACAAGTTCTTCGCCAGCCTGGATGTCGCACAAGGCAAAGATTCCCATTCGTAGTTTGTTGCCGACAACCCATTTGTCAACATAGCAGTTTGGGTTGCAAGAATGATTGCAGAAACGGCCCAGATTACCCTTGACAGTGGCATCAACAAACTCACTCCTAGTCAAAGACATGAAGTAAAAGTGCTTGATACCTTCCTTGTCGTACTTCATCATGCGCCGCTGGAAGGTAGCCTCGTTGATGACGTCGCCGATGTATTCGAATACAAAGTCGTTGGCCCGCAGGTCTTCTCTCGCTCGTAGGCCATAGCCCTTCTTTTCGGTCTTGATGACGTCGACGTTGGCGTATTGCTTTCGCTGGAACCGTTGATTCTGGCAATCGTCGCCACATGCAGAGGTTCCGACAACACACTCGCACTTGGTGGCCCGGTTGATACAGTCGCCGTCTTCGCCGCAAGCATGGTTGTGACCGTTATCTGTAGTAAAGCAAGCAGTTTGTCAGTAGACTGGTTCGCAGATGTAGCAGGCTTGATTCGGAGGATTAAAAACAAAAAAACACCGCCACCACCAATTGGACAGAGCCGAGACTCACCCCATTCTGCCTTGCAGTCGCAGTCCAGCACGTCGCCGTCCGTGTTGCCCATGTTTTTAGAGCCATACTGGCAGTCTGGGATGACTTGGAAAGACTTGATGGCCTCCTCGGTTGCGCTTGGCAGGTCGCCGAATAAAAGGGCTTCGCGTTTAACGGGCTTCGATGAAGATTTGCGCGACGGCCTCGAGGCAGCTGACTCGGGCACAGGAGTTGCGACACCATTCTGGCGCGTCCCGTTTGGAGTCGAGGTGGAATTGTGCGAAGGCGTCGCTATCCCGTTGTCGGACGGGGCGGCGGATGTATTCCGCGACGGGCCCTTGGCCTGGTGCTTATCCATTTCCTTGTCGTTACGGTCGGTCTCGGACGAAGTAATGGTCATTGTTTTCGCCGCGCGGTCACTCCCGGTTCCGCTTCCGCTTCCAGTTCCGTTGGCTGGAGGAGATGACTCGAGTTTGGTGCTGCTCTTTATGATGACAGGTGCTTCGAGATGCCAGACATTGTCTATGCTCACACGCAAAGAAGCACACACGCGAAGTACGCAACAGGCTAGTCGACAAAGGTCGCGTGGGCGTGGGCGAGAGGTTGTCGTGCGTTTTCGTGTGTTGCGGATGTAGAAGGGGGAGGCGAGATCGTTGGCGATGGAGCGAAAAAAGTAAAGGCGACGAAACAGCGCTTCTGTCAAAAAATCAAGTTCGGCTTAGCACGAACGCAGACAAAGCGGTGCAGCAAAATAAGATAGTTACAGGTATACAGTTGATGGTGGAACTATAGCCAGGGGGTTTGCAACTCGAGGTTTTTTTTGCTTCAGGTGCAAAAATGGGTTGAAGCATAGTCCAGTCTGGGTCGCAATCTTTTAGGCGTCATAGGCTATTGGGGGGCACTGTTGCGGTGCGCTTTTAGCTGGCTTTAGTGGAGAGACAGCTTAGCAGCTCCTGGGCTGCAAAGTCGCATACATCCGCAGTCGAGCAGGGAGAAAAGAAAAGTAGGCATGCGCTTGTAAAGTCAGAGGAATCTTGCAATGCGATGGTCCTAGTATGCACAAGAAGAAAAAAGAATTACGTAGACCGTCAGGTGAAGCTGGGAAACGGGAGATTTCTCACCCACTAAAAAGTCTCGAGTTGAGCTAAAGGCATGCATTTCGCCGCGAGGCAAAAAAGATCCGACCTGTCATTGGCCGATTTCTTTTTTTTTTTTTCTTAGCGAACTAGCTATGGATTTTTTTTTGGAGTAGGAGTGGGCGACGGATTGGATCGCGAAGGTCGTCATGTGACATTGACTCGTTAGGGTTGAGTGGTGGTGTAAGTTGACTTTGACAAATGTACATTCTCTCGTCCAAGATCTATGCAACAACGCTTCCTATGTAACTAACTAGTTAACCAACCAACTCAAGTAGTTAGTTGACTCGTCGCATCAACTAATTGATTGGACATGCTCAACATTTGCGCATTGTAGCAGATACAAAACAACTGCAGCATAAGATCGCGGGGGCTCAATGAATCCTTGACCAACTCAAGGATGAAGCGCTGCAGCGTGTTATTGGTGATGGTCTCTCTCAAAAAAGGTGGATAGAGGAGCAACTTGGAAGCACATGATCATGATTGTCTTTTACATCTTAATTGGAAGCACATGAACTTGAACGGCTTGGACAAAGTGGTCAGTAAATAAAAGTAAGTACCGGGCAAAAGTAAACCTCGCAACCTGACAAAGCCTCGACGCGCGGGTAGATAAGGTTGGCTCGGAGCAGGTTCCAGTTGCTGGACAAGTCCTCTGTCAAGTCACACGTCGCATTGAGAGACATTTCATTTACCCAAAGCGTTGCTGCTACGAGGACACGAGAGACAGGGCGTTCTCGTTGTCTTGAGTTGGACCTCTTTCGACGTGTTTGGTGCACATCACAAGACCCAAACAAGAGGGAAGCAGGGGATCAGATGTATGGGCAAGACAAGAGAAGACAAGATGAGACAAGACAGAGACAACAACAGTGCATATAGCGACTCGTAGCCATCAATCAGCTTTGCGGGCTCTCAGTGATGAACGGATGGCTTGGGAGTCGAGAGCCAACCACAGGTTCTGGAAAGAGAAAATGGCTAGCGCAACAGGGTAGAGGATGGAAAGGAGCCAAACAGCCAACCACAGACAAGTGCTGCCCACCATGATGCAAGCAGTGCTGAATCCTCGGTGAAAAGCAGGGCCAGGGTTGGTGGCAGGCATAGCCAGAAAGAAGAGAAGGCTGAAAGGAACATGGCCCAATCAGAAGGCCGAGTGTGTTGTTGATGTCCCGGACTCTGTCATCCGCTGTCTTCTTGGGTGGATGGAGAGAGGGGTGGTGCAATAGTAAGTTGCGTGGTGGTTATGGCAAGAAATGCATTGGCATGGAGGGGAGTGGCTGCAGTCATGGCATGGAGTGAGTGTACTTGCTACAGTACATACATATTTACATCACACATAGGTTGTAGTTGGTTAACCAGTAGCTAGTACTACCAGAGACAATACAATACAATACATATGGGCATGTATAGTTGGCCAAGATGTTTACTGAGTGAGGATATTTACAGACACGCATGAACCTACGCTGCCACTTGCTGGCGATAGTGCAGGTATTATGCTTGGTACACGTTGCTGGCTAGTTTGGGTGAAGATGGAGATGGAGCCGGGCCGGGCTTGAGACGAAGACTGAGGACTGATGAAACTTGATACGCCATGTCACGAGGCCGTCTGGCCCGTTCCCGTGCCTCACTTCTAGCTGAGGTCTGTTGGGCTGAGTAGGGCGGAGCTGAGCGCGAAGTGATGCTGGCTGTGGGAGCAAGACGGGCGGGCTACGAGCTATGGAGGTACGTATGTATGTACATATTCTTGCACTGGACTACTCATGCACGTGGGCGCTTCTGTGATCTTGTTTTGCCTCTTGCAGGAGGGAAAGAGACGAGAAGACAGTGGAGGGGCCTGCGAGCTGAAGCATGGACGTTTTGCGGTGGAATGGTATAACATGGCGCTGATATGAGAACAGAGGAGGCGTGCAAAGATGAGAGAAACACGAGTGTGTAGCAAGAAGTCACGAGGCGAGAGCAGCTTGCATGTTTGGATATAAACGCGGCGCTAGGTATTTCCAAGTAGGTGCATGTAGAATAGAGAGACAAATGCTTCCTGATCCCATGGAGCGGATGGATGCTCTGCTGAGTCCTGGGTGTGGCTCTGGCGCCTGTCTCTTCTTTGTCCCCCGTTTGGCTTTATACTTGTCGCCATCCATTGTTGAGCAAGCTCTCGAGCTTTGTCCCTGCAACTCCTTTGGGCCTAGTGTCTCTCTTACTTTTCTTACTGGGTCTTGTTCTGCCTATGATGAACAGGCGTGCCCCCTCCTCCCCCCTGGCTGACAAGGAAGAAGAGAGACAGGTGAAGAAAGGAAAAGCAAAGAAAAGAAGCGAGAGGGACGGGAGAGAAGGAGGAGAAGGAGTCTATCCTTATCCCTCCTGTTGGGACAGGGCAGGGTGTTCATTGCAATTAAGATGAAGAAGCTGAATTCTGCACGTATTGTTTGGTCAGAGCGAGTTGGCACAAGAACACGAGGATACCGCATCTAATAGCCATACCAAATGGAGAGGAAAAGGAGACAGTCGCGAGGGAACAGAGAAAAGAAAAGTCGACCAGACCAACAGGCAGACCTGCTTGAGAAGCTTGAGCAGCAGCTGCGAACTGTCTGGCCGGGGACGTCTGGCTCCGTCTAAGCCTCCACGGCCACTCAACTCCGTAGCTTACATTCACATTAGCTGCTACTCTGTGCTTGTCCATTTTGTCATCTTTCCCTCACCCTCTTCACCACTGCCCCCCCCCCCGCTCTGGTTCTGGCGTCGGCTAGTCTGACTTGACTCGGAGATCGTGTTCGCCTTGCTTTTGAGGTGTTTGCATGCACTATAGCTTCTCTTCTTCCCGCCGTGCCCTTCTTGTTCTGCATTAGCCTTGGCCTGTCCACTCAAAGCTGGCCGCATTATCCACATATAGAGTGCAAAGTTCTTTGATATACATGCACATCCCCCCACCCCCCCTCAAGTAGCCGGTGAGGCTGGGTCACACAGAAAAGCGCACACAAGTGGCATATCAGATGAAAAAAAATACAGGCCTTGGGCTGTCTGCCCGCCTGGAGCGTCAGCGCTGTCTCCCTCCCACACGGTGCTGTGGCTGCCGGAGAGCCGCTGTATTGCAGCGGTCTCCACAGAGGAGAGAGGAGCGCCCCCAGGCCGTGTTTGGTGTTTGTACGCTTAAATGTGTGTGTGGATGTACACAGATATTTCTTCTCCAGGATCTAGCTCATTTCACGCACCATCTGCTCTGCGGGCTATCTTTTTCTGTCCAACCCACTGGTGTCCAAGGCTAGTTCGTAGTTCGTTGAGTTGCTCTTAGTTAACTAGTTACTGTCATTGTTAGTTATGAGAATCCATCCATGTCAGCAGAATGGGCAGACTTGGCCTGCAGGGTTCTATAAGACTTGCAAGTACAATATAACTATGTACTTACAATGGGCAGCCAAGGAGTGCAGGCATTAAGTACATACATACACACATGTACAAATACAAATACAAAGAAAGAGAGTTACATACAGGCAATCCAATCCAACTTACAGACAACAGAGCAAGCAAGCTTAAGGAATATAAATCTGCAGCCTGCCCCCAGTCGCTTGTAACTTATAGCCAATGTGCTATCGGTCTGCCCCTGCTTTGTTTCTTTCATCATTCTTCCAGGCCGCCACTCACACTCACTCTCACGTCTCACGCTCATTCTCGCTCGCTCTCTCATCTCGGTCTTCCCCTCGACAACGCCCACCCGTGCACTATGGATGATGATGAGATGATGGTAAGCTCTTGTGCTGTTGTTTTCTGTGCCGTCTGCGGTTCTTTGTCTTGGCCGCTTGATATCCGCCAAACACCTACTACACATACATACACATACTGACTGGAAGGCAACCAGCGCTGGGTGATCTGTGAGATCCTCAAGTCGGCTGGCGCAGACGTGAGCGCCCTGCTTGACTTTGTGAGAGACCAGGTCCACAACCCGCAACACCATGCAGCCTGCCTGCGCCCACCAGCACCAGAAGGTAAACCCGCCGCTTCTCTGGGTCTGGGCCCGAAGTCGCCTCCCCAGCGCCCGTTACTCGTCCGTCCCCCGCGCACCCCGCCACTAACACTAACGCCCGCCCACAGGCCCCCAAGCTCTGGCCTTCAACGCCGCCGTCCAGCGTCTGATCTCCGTTGTCGCCCTGCCCGCTCCCACCAGCATCGCCAGCAAGCGCCGCGCCTCGGAAGACCCCTACGCCCCTGCTGCAAAGAAGCAAGCTGTGCACAAGACATGCGTCACCCTGCCGTCGATTCAGAACATGATCCACCCGTCGCTGCAGTGCTCGCCGTCCGAGTCCTTCCACGCCCGCCCACATGAATCCCACCTCCACCCCCACTCGCACTCGTACTCCCAGCACTGCCGCCCGGCCTTCTCGCCCGTCTTTACGCCAGACCAGAGGAACCACTACAACGCCTACACCAACCATGCTGCCGCTCCCACCCCGTACCACGAGCACCCGCCAGCGCCCAGCGCCCCGGCCACCTTCGGCACTGCGCCCGTCGCCATGACCCCAGCCGCCGCCAACATGTCCTCAGCCAGCAGGAACCCCTACCAAACACCCACGCCCGCGCTGTCGCCCGCATCGCAGCCCGGCCAGGACCACCCCAGCAGCGCCGCCAACGCCAGCGTCATGGGCCACCACAAAACCGCTTGCGTGGCGGCCGCAGCTGCTCCCCACGCCCACGCCCACGGCACGGGTGTCTCTGGTCGGTACTCACCCGTTATTCAACCAGCGCCGCCACCGCTCGCCCACACGCCCAAGCCACCGCCCGCCACCACAGGCCCGTCTACATCCACTGCAAGCCAGACAACGCTCTCGTCGGCAAGCAGCACTTGTTCGCCGCCACTCCACGCTCCGGCCCTATCCACAACCTCCCCGGCCTCCAACCCATCGACATCGAAACTGAACTCGTCTGCCGCCACGTTCCCTCTCTCCGCTTCCACGCCAGCCCTAGCTCCGGCCCCCGCTCCAGCTCCAGCTCCAGCTTCCACCACGGCATCTGCGCCAGCCAAGCGCAGCCGTGGCCGTCCGCGCAAGATCCCCGCCCCAACGCTACCTGCAGCCCCGTGGCCAACCCAGCGCAATCTGATGCCCAAAACCGCCGAGTCACCAGCACAGCCGCAGCCGCAGCCTGGTGCCATGGGGGCGTTGAATATGCATCCGAACGGCGACTCGTGGAGGGCTCTTGGATCGCGCCGCAGTGAGACATTGCTGATTCCGCCCAAGACTCGCGGAGCAACCACGCGTGGCAAGACGGCAAAGGAAAAGCCCGAGACGAGAGGAAGGCCCAAGAAGTAGCAGCACCACGAGAAGAAAAAAAAGGAGTGAGGGAGGGTGGAGAAGAAGTTGCCTGAACGATTTTGTCTTTTTTTTACTTGTTGTATTGGGGATGGCCTTGGTTGTTATGTTCTTTGCTCACGATACCCAGTTTGCTTTGATTCTGTATTATATTAGCTTGTTTCTATTCACTCACCTTGTTTCTAAGAGACATAAATTTCAACTCTGTTTTCAGTTTCCATGAACATTGCCCGTGCTGATCATCTCTGCCATACTCTTCAGCCTACGCTATTATTTGTCAAAGCCCCAGACACCACCACTTGTCTCCAAATTCACAGAGCATTGAGAATCTTGTCGATCAAATCGACTAGGATGTCTGCATGGTGCTCCTGGAAAATAAGCATCGGTCGTAGACGCACAGTCGTTTCACCGCAGCCGCCAATATTGAGACCAAAGCTCTTGGCCTTGAGTAAGAATTCGTCTCTCTTGGGTGTGTCAAACGCAATAAACGTACCGCGATTCTTGCCGCGTAGGTTTTGGATGCCCTCGGGGTGCTTCTGCGAAAGTGCCTCCAGCTTGCCGTAAAGATAGTCGCCTGTGCGGCGCGTGTTGTCAACCAAGTCGAGCTTCTCAATCTGGTTAAACAGCTCGCGGAAAAGCAGCGCCCGCACAGGGTCGCCCATCCATGTGTTGAACTGACGGTATGGCCTGTTGGGCCGCAGCTCGGGGTTCGAGTAAAAGTAGCCGGCGGCCTGGGCCTTCTTCGAGAAGGTGACCAAGTCGGGTGCGTCGTCAAGTTCCCAGTGATCGTGGGCCCAGAGACGGCCTGTCGCTCCCATGCCAGTCTGCACTTCGTCGACAATCAGCAGGACATTATGCTTGCGCGTCACGGCACGCAGCTTGCGGAAGAAGTCGGGCGAAGCGTGGTTGTCGCCACCTTCTGACTGAATCGGCTCCACCACAACAGCGCAGACTGGGTGATGAAAGGTCTTGATGAGGTGCTCAACCTCAGCGAGCGATTCTGCCTCA
Organism: Berkeleyomyces basicola; assembly: GCA_003671435.1. NCBI lineage: Eukaryota > Fungi > Ascomycota > Sordariomycetes > Microascales > Ceratocystidaceae > Berkeleyomyces > Berkeleyomyces basicola. The sequence continues at coordinate 1,413,261 of PJAC01000008.1, read as the reverse complement.
GTTGCAGCATTCTCCGCGGCAAACTTCTCGAGAGGGTACCGCGTCTTGGGGAAAGTTGCTTGGGGCCAGTCAAAGGCCGGGATGTCCAGCTTATGGATTGGCTTGGACCGAGTAGTCGAAAGAGAGCCAAAGAGACGGCCATGGAAGCCCGTGCGGAATGACAGGATAGACAACGGAGGGCATCCAGGAGACTTGTTTTCCATGGATGATGTTAGCTCCTCTTCGGTGAAGTCTGCAGAAGGACCGCCGCGCTCGTGCTGCCGGCGCCACATAAAGGCAGCCTTGTAGGCAGTTTCGTTGGCATCGGAGCCCGACATGCCAGTGAACACCTGCGTCTGGCCCTTGGGTGCAGCACGAAGCAGAGAAGAATGCAGAACATCAGCCCAATCGTGGGGCGGGAAATTGCCAAGAGCTGGGCGGTTGATGATGGCATTGATCATTTCATCGCTGGACGCAACCTTGCGCAGCTCGGGGTTGTTGTAGCCAAGGGGAATAGAGGCGATCTGAGCGTACCTGGATAGACGACCGTGTTAGAGGCAGCAGATGGAGGAGCGAATAGGCAAAGCCACATGGGAGGATAAGCTTACACATCGAGATAAGTGTTGCCATCGTGGTCCACCAGATAGTTGCCTTTGCTGTGAGGATAATCAACCAGAGTGTTGACAGCGCGGGTATCAAACACCTCGGTAAGCTTGCCAAGAGCCTCTTTGGATTTCGGGCCGGGGAACTCTGTTTTTACGGACGGGCCGTCAGGCTCTCCGGGGAACAGAGGCGTTGCAGCAGAAGCCATGATAGTAGGGGAACCACGGAGAGATAGATGGGAGCTGGAGACAGAAGGATAAAGAGAGAGAACGAGCAAAAAAGAAAAAAAAGAAGAACCCGAGGGAAGAAGAACACAAGGGCGTGTGAACTGATAAGCCGGCAAGATTCTCAGGATAAAAACTGACAGTTACTGCTGGCCTTTTATATCCGTTCGGAGGTTGACAAGGTAGAGCTTCTTTCCCTGGACAGAGCCTGTGTCTCCAAACATTGCCCCAACGGGCGGCTTAGTTAAAATCGACTGAGAATTAAATGCCACACGTGAGACTTGCCCATCCACACCGTTAAGCACAGCTAACAACACGTTGTTCCACGGGCTTAGGATCACCGCTATCTTGGGGGCTTCTATGTGTCCAGGGTCCACCGTTCCCGTTCGCTCAGTGCATGCTTCCTTTTCCTGCCCGCCTTTCTCCACCTCTGATGCTCGCTCACGTGCGCTTCCGTCTCACGAGCCCTGCAGCACGGTCGGCATAGCTTGCTTGATTGCCGTTTTGCTGCGCTTGGCCCCGGATTCAACCGGCTTTACACGAACCCCAAAAGACGGGTGCTAGTAGGCCCTGTGATACAGATAACTACACCACAGAAGTCCTCCGCAACTGAGCCACCAGAATAGACCCCGTGATGTGGGATACCAGTGGCATAGCTAGACTTGCCTCAGGAAGGCCTCCTTGTCCGCTCTGCTCACATACAAAGAGCCATGCCGACGTTACAGGCCTTTTTGGTCAGGAACTGGCAAAGGGGTTTCCTGCATGAATCCCACCCAGCGAGCTAGCTACCTGTAGCCGGTGCTTGTGTATAGCTGACCATCATGCAGTGTCGCAACACCAAACCACAGCAACCCGCCCCTCGCGTTCCCGACATCGGGACAACACATCAAGCTCCCCACGCGCTTATCATGCCAGCGATACACAACTACGACTCATCTACACAGGTAGCTATACAAGCATAGCCATAAAGAGCTCTGAGCACCAGGACCCAAGTCACACTCATGTTAAAAGTACGCAGACATACGGCCATGTACCTGTAGCTTTACACAGTTATACCCAACAAACCATCAAAAAGAAGCTTGGGCCCGGCTGAAGTCATCCGGCGGCCCCTCCATCTGCTGGCCCGCCCATCTGCATCGCCCCCTGTCACCCACCTACTTGTACTTGGCCCGAAAGATGGAGCTGCATAATCTATCGCTGATAACGTATCTGTCCTGATAACAGCTGAAGCCTTCGACGGGCCGCTATCTGCGACTTATCATGATTTGACTTTCCCATGCACCGCCGTCGAATACAAGTATGTGCACTACCCTCGCACCGGAGCGGGCAGAACGTGCGCGCCCGTGTATGAATGTGTCTACATGCGCTTGTCAGCCCATCAAAGGGTCTATTCGGGTAGAACAGAGACTCAACAAGGAACGTGGGAAGTTGTGCAACGGCAGCTTTATATTATGTGTCATGGAATATACATGCAGACTAAACTATATACATTGCTTTCCCCAAAAACAAACACCTGAGGATATCAATTGACAAACATGCTGCGCACCAGTGAAAACATAAGCAAGAAAGAAAAGATTGCAAAAACATGCCAAGTTTATAATTGGCCAAGCATGGCCTTTAGTGGCCTTGTTCCTCCAAGAGACCCCGCATGTATTTGGCGAATGTCTTCTTGTGAGTCTGTTGAGTGACACATCTGGTCAGTATGCGAAATATTTTGTTGATACACCGCGAGAGTTGACTTACCATGCCAGCGTAATGGCCGTCTTTCAGTACACATATGTACCGCAGGCCCAACTTAACGAAGCACTCATACACCAAATCCATCGGCGACTGAATATCCAGGGCCATCGGAGCCGGGTCAATGTACGGTGTGAAATCAGTCGGATCTACCCCTGTATCTTCGTCATCCGAGTCCTCGATTGACGCAATCTTGGCCATCAGGCATTGGCTAGAAGCTTCGTCAAGGAGACTATCGAGTGCGAATTCTAGATCTGGTGCCGGAATCAGACCAACAAGAGTTTGATCTCTTACAATCGGCAAACCACCATCAAGCTCTCCAGCACGGTGTAAAAGCTCCAATTTTTGACGTAATGTGGTTGCTGGGACCACGGGGGAGTCGGTAATGTTGATAACGCGCCATTGTCTGATTGGAGGTATGATTTGAGCCAGCTCTCCCGTAAAGATTGGCTTATGCTTATTATCAAGGAAGGGGTACGAGTTCATTGCGGTTAGGAGGTCCTAGAACGCACGCGTTAGTTCCAATATGTCCAGAGTGTAATTGAACGTGTTGGCTTACATAGATACTGTTAGGTTCAATGGCATCCGACGTCCACTTTGAAACAAGAATAGCTAGAGAAAACGGCAATACGTAGTCCAAGCTTCCTGTCAACTCAAAGAGAATAACGACCAGAGTAACGGATAGGCGCGTCACTCCACACATGACAGAACCTGCGCCGATAAGGCCGTACACACCGGGTTGGATACAGCTCACGGGCGAGGTAGCAGCACACTGGGACCACATCCCAAATTCGGGCCAATTGAGGACCGTCCATTGCACAGCATGGCCAACAAGACGCCCGAACAAGGCGCCAACAACCATAGACGGAACGTATATACCAGCAGGGATTTTCTGATATCATGGTTAGTCCAAGTCGAAACAGTCATCATGTCATATGTACTTACAATCCCAAACGTAATAACAGTCAGAAACCCCTTGATCAAGAACGCTGCAATAAGGTTGAACATGATAGGTCCAATTTCATTGACAACTTTTGGACATAAGCCTGTATCGTCCTCACCATCCTCGCAAGGGGAGGCAAGTTGAAATACAAGTTCAGATACAGGAAGGCGCGTGTACATGTTCCAGTAATTCATGATGCCAGTTACCAAAGCCACGAGGATCACCTCAGCAAGCGGGAACGCCTTGATGAGACCAATGCGTCGGAATGACTTGGCCCAGTGTTTGGAAGCTTTTATGAACAGGGCGCCAAGAGCACCCCCCACAACACCAACAAAGATGAAGCTTCCAATCTCAAAGTATTTCCAGTCCATAGAATACTTGACTTGGAAAAGAACAATCTTCGATGTGCCGTAGGGGTTCAGGAATTTAAGAGATAGGGCTGCTACAATGCAGCAGAAGAAAGTTCGGAACAGAGTCTTGGCTGGAAAAAAGTATGACACCTCTTCGAGTCCGAACAAGACACCGCCGAGGGGGGCGCCGAAGGCAACAACAACGCCGGCAGCAGCAGCAGCTGAAAGGGCCTCGCGACGTTTTCCGTCATTCATGTCATACTTTGGGAACAGACGACAGGCAATGTTTCCAATACAAGTCGCAATGTGCACATAGGGGCCCTCCTTCCCAACACTTAGACCTGAGGCCACACTAGGAATCAGTGCAAGTGTCTTGATAAGGAGCGTGCGCAAACCAAGAAACCCGTGAAGCACAAAGCCACTGAGAATAACACGGACCTCAGCTACACCACTCCCGGCAGCGGAGTAATAAACCATTGGAGGAAGAGGGGAGGTGGCTTCCATCTTGGGAACTTGGTGTGGTGATAAGGTATCCTCGGTGGCCTGCTGCGGAGTAGGGACTTGTTCGGCAGCGAGATTTTCATCGAGTGTCGCAAGCTGGTAGGCTGAGGGGATCACGGTTTTGGTCCAGAGGGTGATCAAGCAAGCAACCGCCGAGAGCGCGATGACGAGTGCAATGTAGACGATGTACTCTACCCACTCATGACCAATGGCCTCATGGCTTAGAACCTTACTCCACGGCCTCCACTCATCACAAGTAGTGGCAATATGGCCACAGCATTTCTGACGTGTACGTGTTAGTATGAAGGGCTTGCTTGTGTATAGTCGTACTTGACTTACAGCCTGGTTATAGTACCAATGTGTATTACAGTAGCCTTCTTTGAAATCAAAGACAAGAGCCTCACTAACATCGATTACGTACGCAAACAATGCAACGAGCATACCGCACACTGCGGACAAGATCCAGCCCTGGGAGGCATCGTATATGCGATATATTCTCCCTGCAAGACCTTTTCTAGCGCGTAGCTCTTTCACGCGATAGGCATCTTTGATACTGTCGCGAACCCAATCAGTAGAGGTAAATTGGTCGTACCATACGCGCTCATCGGCAAAGTTCTGGCGCCTTGAGTCAATTTCCTGTCGGTCTTGAAGAGCATCAACAAGGCGTTGACCCCATGAATTTTGTCGACTGTGGTTACGAAATGATCGCAGACTCCCTATAAGCGCAGAGAAAAGGACAATATTAGAAAAGTACCAAAACCTTTCAGTGATGGTCGCACGTGTCTGAGACAAACACAAAAACAGAGGTTTCAGGTGCTTGCAACTCACCTGTCAGCCCTTGATTCCAGGAAGCAGGGCCGTTCCGAGGATATGGGGTAACGTTGCCACTATGGACGCGTATCCGGGTACGACCGGTTAGCAGAGGCGTGTTCTCGTCGGCAGCCCCTTCAAAGTGGGAAGCGGCGGCAATGTAGCTCGGCTGGGCCGACAAGGGATATGGCCGCGGTAACGCTCGTGGCTGTGCGGTCGAAGGTTGAGGGGTAGAGGAGCCCGGAGGCAGGCGGAATGAGATCTGGGCCGGTTGGAGTGACTGGTCCGCTGAGCCGCTCGGGGTTTCGACAGGCTCTAAGCCCTTGGGGGCATCGGGGCTGAAATATGACATTGGCCAAGTTCACGAGACAACCCTCTTCTCTAAGTCAGCGATCGTTGGTATTAGAAGTTGGTCGGGGAGAGAACAAATTTTGGCGACAGGGTTAATCAATAGCAATCTCGTATGTATTTATGACAGTGATGTCGTCATTATTTTGGAGAATTTAGGAGAAAACAACACGGAGGAGTCGACCAGCAGACACGGAGTTTAATGAGAGGGACCGGGCCGTAACGCAAGAAGCACAAATGCAAGAGATGACGGTGCTGGTGGGGACAGGCAAGTCACACAAGCGAAACAAAGCAAAGAGCAGAGAAATGGCAAACAGGAAGATGATGGGGAAGAGAGGAACATCACTTGATATTTCGCTTTGCGCTCTTATTGCTGGCTCTTGTTTCATGAGGATGGATAATGGCACTTACGTCAGAAGAAAGAGTGGAGCCGCCAGGTCGGCCGGTGAAAAAAAAAAAAAAAAAAAAAAAAAAAAAAAAAAAGAACCCTGGAGCTACGCTACGCTGCACCGTAGCGAGGTTTCCTGTATACATAAAGACAAAGTTACATACATACATGCACATGTATCTACATACATACATACAGGTGGACTGTCAGAGCAGAGAAACCTTGGTCCTTCAAAGCCCGCTAACTAGCGACAGGGGAAACAAGGAGGTGCAAGTTGATAGCGCCAGGGTGCAGATTTCAAAGGGGGTAGAGGACAACCGACATGTACCGGTACTATTGCCTTAGTTAAGTGATAGCCTATACCAGAAGTACTTGTACATGTCTTATAGCAGAACGTCATTGATAACGTTGTTTCGTCGTATCAGCCACACCTTATTTCTCCTATTCCACCAGCCTGGATAATCTTGTGGCGTGGCCCTCGAAAAAGCATCAAGTACACACGATTGTCGGGATACAAGACGAAAACAGGACAATCGACGAGAGAAAACAACGCTGTGAAACTGAGGTACAATCGAGTTGAGTACAAGTGTGCATATGTATGCAGCTAAATGCTTCGGCAATAGTACATTTCTCCCAGCAGATCGTTGTTGGACTCGCAACTGGCCCAGTTCAGCAATATTCTAGAAGCTATGGCCTGGAGAATAGAGCACGGTGCGCCGCACTGTTGAATCATGAGCAAGTTCGAAGCTCTCACACAGTACGCGCATGACCCACAAAACAAAACATCCCTAATCTCATCTCAATTATCACCAACTCCGATGTATGTACCGCACCTTGACTTATCGCTGTCGTTGACCAAGGCTAGCCAAACTAGCCTTCCATCTTGTCCCTTTCAAATTTGCTTTATCTCTCATCACACGTGAGCTAGTATCCCTTTGGTGTATCCATTTTTATCGCCATCTTTCTAGTGCCCCCCATCACGAACTATCACCGTTATGAGTACGCCCTGTAAACATGTCTGAGCCAGACAGAAAACCGGGAATTGTACCCAAGTTCGCGTCATTCAAACCCAAGTCAAAGACAGACTCAATAGGAGGAAGTGATGGAGAGATACGTACAAGGGAGCGGAGCAGTCGCCATCGCTCACATACCAGGAGAGATCGTGGTCACAGCAGGGAACGGCACGGTGACCGAGACCACTATCGAGAACGTGATAGACCCCGGCACCGGGATAAAACCTCTGAGCGTGATAAGAACCGGGACCAGGGAAGAGAACAGGAAAAGAGCTCACGCAGAGATAGAGATCATCACAAGAACAGAGATCTCATAGACAAGGGCGACAGAGACAAGGGCCAAGACAGACCGCGAGGCCATGACCGGGATCAAGACAGAAGCCATCATCGCCACAGACAACGAGGTTCCAGCAAAGACCGGCACCATTCCCAAAGCACTCGGGAAACATCTCACTATCAGCCGCACTCTAACAAGATATCCTCGATACCTAATGACGCTCCATCGAAACAGACAAAACCACCAGACATAAGCAACCAGGACTTCTTTGTCATTGATACCAAAGGGGATCCCCTTGTACACCTTGGACTTGACCGTTACAGTATCCCAAATTTTGGGCGAGAACGCCGCAAGTTTCTTCTCGGCACATCGCTGAGGCTCTTTATACATCGTGATGGTCCCCACGAACAATTCACGTTACTGCGCCCGGGGGAGTTCTATGGACCTCCGCCCCTGCGAAGCAAAAAACTCACTTTCAGCATGACACGACCACTCAGGTCTTCAAAGCACTCCGAGTCTACTGATGTTATGGACGACATCATCTTTGTCAATAAAAAACGCAAGCGTGGAGAAATGGAGACTTCTGATGAAGAGAGGCCAAACTTCCGCTCCATCGAAGGGCCAGCGAAGCCCAAGTATTTCTCGGACAGCGAGCCTGAGTCTGGCGACGAAGCAGAAATTTCCTGCGGCAGTGAATCAGAAGCCACAGAAGACCAAAGTTCACTCAAGAGACAGTCTATCGAGTTAACAAGACAGGTTAAGGCCAACCCTGGAGATATCCCAGCCTGGATCGAGTTGATCCATCTACAAAACGAACTTATGAGGGAAGGTCTAGCACCTAATCACGAAGTCGCTACTGGGAAGGCTCATAGCTTCTCCGAAATCAAGTTATCCATGATCCACAGGGCCCTTAAAGCCTCTACAACGGACGCTGACAAAGAAGCCCTTCTGCTACTTCAAATGTATGAAGGTCGGAAAGTTTGGTCCACTGATGTCACGCGCAAGAAATGGAACGAGATAGCTTCGGGTGACTACGGCGAGCGGTTTGGTCTTTGGATAGCTCGTGTGAACTTTGAAATGACAGAAGTTCAGGGCTTCCATGTTGACAATGTCAAGAAGATGTTCATTGATAGGCTGCATGGAATCATGGAAAAGTCTCGGCGGTATGGTGCACACCAGTCACTCGATCTGTACGCCGAGGCAATTTACATTTTCCTCCGCCTGACGCGCCTGTTGCACGAAGCTGGATACCGCGAGCTTGCTGTTGCCGCTTGGCAATCTCTACTGGAATTGAATTTCTTCCGACCCGACGCCGTCGATAATGAAGAGCATGAATTCGCTTCCTTTACTGAGTTTTGGGAATCAGAAGTTTTACGTATAGGCGAAAAGAACGCCCGTGGTTGGTCACACTTCATCAACCATCAGGACGATATCGAAGTACCTGAGCCCAAAGAAGAGGACCCTACGGCTGAAAGAACACCAAATCAAGGAACAAGAAGCATATACAAGTCTTGGGCAGTCAGTGAGATGAGGCGTTCTCAAAACGGCCGTTTGCCTGCTCGTACTCTCGATGACGGCATCGGAGATGACCCATTTCGGATGATCATGGCCTCTGATTTAGATGAGCTACTCTTACAGTTTCCTCTGTCTGTCATTCCTAAACTTCAGGAGCAGATTGTGGATTCCTTCTTGATATTCAGTCACCTTCCTCCTCATTTCAATTCAAGCGCCTGGATCTCCACAGCGAAGAACGACATGTTCCTTGCACCAACTGATCCATCACTACATCAGTCTGTTTCACAAGCTTCCAAAGGTGTCCTTGAAAATCAGAAGCGAGACAGTTGCTCTTTGGTTCCACTGCTTTTGCTCGGCGCTCTACCACTGAATCTCTCCTCATTAATCAGATCCTGGCACCACAAGGATATCAATGATACACCAGTTGACTTTGTATGGATTCGCAACACACTTTATCAACTTTCCACGACCACTACGGGGGTATCTGTGAAGGGTCTTCTTGCCCTGGTTATGACCCTAGATTGGCTCCAGGACCCTGTTGTCCGCAAGTCAGCACGGCAGATCATTCAGTCGGATCCATCCAATGCAGAGTTATATCGCTTATATGGACTTCTCGAGTCCCAAAATGGAAATTCAGAGGCGGGTTACAACGTCTTTTCCTCTGCTGTCGCCTTGAAGGAAAACCTCCCCTCGAATCTCCCAATCAGCGAAGTGGCGTTAAGCTGGATATGGACGGAGCTTATGGATGATACATTAGGATCCCGGGCTCTGTCGCACCTCGTTTCTTTGCTGGACGGACTTGACAGCAAAAGTCAAGTATCTGGAGCACGAATTTTGAACGGTATACAGATGCTTTCGGGGTCCTTTGACTTGATAGTGGCATCTGGGAATTTTGCCGGATTTTCAACAGTTGCAAAATGCCGTGTGTTACTGGCATATTTGTCTAATACCAGTACTGCTCAGCCCCAGAACCAAACGCAGGGTAACATCTCAGCTGCAATGGAATTGCTTTGGGTTGAATCAAAAAGGTTGAAACCAACGAACCCAGAACAGGCTGCAATACAGGAAAGTTTGCTGAGCTTTGGAGCTTCCCTCTTATATCTTTACATTTCTCGAGGGCCATACCAGCGGGCGTTTCTCAACCTCAACGTACAACGATGCTTGGAATCTTTCCCTCAAAACTGCTTTTTCATCGAACTGTACGACTATGTAAACTCGAGCCACCTCCTGAGGAGTGATTTCCGCAACCTTGCCGACACGCATCTTCTTTCGCGTTCCAACGACTGCGTGGGGAATAGAATTTACACGGTGGTGCATGAGCTGCGCCATGGCACTGTTCACTCAGCACAGGCTTCGTTGGAGCGCAGCATTTCCTCTTCTAGCGCCTCCGCCAGCATCGAACTTTGGGGTGCATACGTGCGTCTCTGTGCAGGGTCGGCTGATCTTCGTCACAAAGCATGTGAGACTTACTACAGAGCAGTAAGTCACTGCCCGTGGTCTAAGGACTTGTCCATACAGGCGTTCATGGTGCTGGCTGAAGACATGGATGTGGAGAATCTCGAAGCTGCGTTTCAGGCGCTAGCGAACAAGGGCTTGCGTGCACATATTGATCTAGACAACTTTGCCAAGCGGGCTCTAGGCAAAGAATAAACCGAGTTACATGATGGTACTAGTTAACTACATGTAACTAGTATAGTTACATGTAGAAGCTTTTAGGTGATTCTGGAAAATATGACTGTATGCCATGGACACACTCACTAAGCTCACATTTACTTGCGCCAGAAAATGGCTTCGGTCATGTCTAAAGATGACATGTTTCTAATAGTTAACTACTAGGTAAACAAAAGGCTGTACTTTTTGGCAAACATTCGGATGATTGTAGATCCAACGACTGTATTGCAGAGCTCGGGGGGGGGGGGGGGGGTCGTGAAGAATTCAAACATGGCAAATCTGAAATCTAACTATAGGAGAATTCCATAGTTAATCAGGGTTACCATCTTTTCATAACCCTAGTTTATACATGAGATATCTTGAGAAGACTTTATCAAGAGTAAACCACAAACGAAAGTGATAACTCCTCTGAGGAAGCACATTGAATTTATTTTTGAACTTTGTACACGATATACTGACGGTTGATTGGAGAAAGTAGTTGCCCTCTGGTGTATCGGCGTATATTAATATTTTTTTCACCATCTTTTCTGAATTAATAATTCAAGATCCGTCTCGCCTCTCTTCACTCTCAAAATATCAGTGCTTTTTTTCTTGAGTATATCCCTGCCTTTTCTTTTCGGACGAAAACTCATACTGAGAGAACATATGTCGGGCTGGCGGCGGATGTAGCCCGTTCATGTTAAACAAAGCCAAGCCAAGTCGAGTCAAGCAAGCAAGCGTATGTCGTATGTGCCAGCTACGGAAAAGCCCAGCATGCATCTACTCATCTATGCCACCTAAATTATAAGAATGAACTTACAGTTGCTTCTGTATCACCCCGTCTTTTCCATCTCGATTCTGAAATCTCCAATTAATCGGCAAACCCACCATTCACCGTTATAGTTATATTAAGCGCCATAAGTACCTGTTTGAAACTTGAAATTTCTTGAAAACCACCGGAGAAGCTCGGTCGGACGATGATGTTTTTTATGCAGAATCTTTGTTAGCGCGCTGGGTTGTCCGTAGAGTGCACCCGACATAATAAATGTGGGACTAAGTTGCCGAACGATCACCTAGGATCTACATGTGCATTCAAGGTTATGTACCGACAAGACTATACCCAAACTCACGTGTACGACTAGTACACGCAGTGATATAATCAATAATACTTCGATTTAAGGAAGCCCTCCAAAAAAACCTTGGTGAGCTATGAACCCCGCGGATTCTATTTTTATAGAACTGCTTTACGTGAGCTTCACGACCAGTCTAACAGCCGCGTATTAATGCAGCGGCGTACCACCCTTCATTAAACTTCCAAAAGTTCTTTCTTCCCACTCACTTCTCTTCTATCATCTCATTGGGGCCATTGACTTGGTATTCGTTTGCATCTTTGTTTTTCTCTACGAGTTTCCTACCTCCCCCTTCAATATGCTGCTATCCTTTCTCTTTATTCTCGTCTCGGCTACTGCAAGTCAGGCGGGCAAGTTAGAAGGCGTTTCCTCTGACTACAGCTTTGATCTCGCTGGATCTTCCAACCCAGATTGGATGTCCAAGCTGCCTGATGACGCTTCCCTACCATCTCTCTCTATTCCTGGCACCCACAACTCCATGGGTGCCATGTATGGCGACAGCTTCTTTAGATTTCAAAACACTGGGCTGCACACTCAACTTGAGGCTGGAATTCGATATCTAGACTTCAGTGTCCGCATGAAGTTCGACATACTTGAAATCTCTCATGCTAGTTTCCGGTGTGATATGGGCCTTGGTGGTGCTCTGAGTGCTATTTTTGATTTTCTTGACAAGAACCCCAGCGAGACCATCATTCTACGTCTTCGCAAAGGATATCTGAGATCTGGCGATGATGAAACTTTCGAAAAGACTATGGAAAAGTACTTGGGCACCAGTGGTTACCTTGTGAGTGGAGTTGGAGAACATGTCTACTACGATAGAGATGGTGTTTTGTCTGTCCCAAATCTAGGTCAGCTTCGCGGCAAGGTGCTCATCCTGCAAGACTTCCAAACCAAGACTCCTGGTCGTTTTGGTATCCCCTGGAAGTCCGACTCCCTTGCAGTGACCGATGGGAAGCTAGCAATAGGAGGAGCTGGGTTTTCCCTCAAGTGGTCTGGTGTTCAGTCAAGTCTACAGGCGGCTCATAAGGAAACGGCGAACAAGCTTCACATCACACACACGAGTGTAAGTCTTGGGTATACCCCTGCCAAGGCTGCCGGCGGTAAGAAGACCAACAAAGACGGTATGAATGATCTTCTTGGAAAGTACTTGGATGATGGAAAGATCGGTCGTGTTGGTATCGTTGCCATGGACTTCCCAGGCAAACAGCTTGTCGATCAGATCATCAGACTCAATGATTTCTTCTACCTACCGTCATCTCCATAGTTCAATCTTGCCTCATACTTTACTATCTACAGAACTCATACCATTGAATATCTCGCATTCAACAACCCATTACGATGAGACGAGGTCTTTTCAAGCATTTTAACCTTGTAGAAACGTTTAGCCAGAGTCTTATCCTCTTCTGTCGGTAGCTGCACTCCTCCGGCTACTTATAGATTCAATTCATCCTGGTAAAGGGCATATACACCGTGGTTGTATTCAAAAAATATATAGTAGCCCTGGAAAAGTAGTGACAACTCTATGCAGAATATTTTTACTTCGACCTAAAACGGCAACAATGACGTTTTGTTTAGGCGGTGGCCCCTGCACGTCAAAAATGGGGGCCATATTCCTATTTTTATATACCCGGTAACTTGTACATTTGTGAGAACTGGAGATCTGTATTCATGCAATAAGGCTACGCCAGGATCTGTTTGGATGGAGATGCCCAAGAAAACCCTCCGAAGTATAAGAATTCGCAAAAATGGAAGCCAAAGTCTTGCAAATCCGCCCACGGTAGATCGGTGCCAATATATGGAGAATTTAGACTTATATCCAGGGTTGATTTGAAAGTCTTTATTATGTCACCGAGAAATGTGACATCTTATATCCGGATCAGGGCGTTATATAACAAGACGCTGTTCTCGCCTTCGGATCCAGATATTCAACTCCCTCGGCTTATCCTCTTCCTCTTAATAACGATTTATTCCATCCTTTGTTCCAACCTTTCACCTCAATCTACCTATTCATCTCTCCGACATGTGGCTTTCCTTTTTCGCTGTTCTTGCTTCGGCTGCTCTGAGCCAGGCAGCCTGCTATAATGATATTTGCTCGGCGTACAGCTTCGATCTCTCCGCGGCCAGCAATCCTAACTGGATGTCCAATATCCCCGATGATGCTCCAGTTTCATCCCTCTCTATACCCGGAACTCACAACTCGGGGGTCTTTGACGAAAAATCTCTTTTTCAATGCCAGAACGCCAACTTGGAGGAACAACTCAAAGCCGGTATTAGATATTTTGATTTCAGTGCCCGTCTGAAGTACGGCATCCTTTATATCTCGCACGCAAGCCTCAGGGAGGATTTTGCCTTGGCAAAAGTGCTCAATACGCTTTTCGACTTCCTCCATAACCACCCTAATGAGGCTATTTTTCTACGCCTTCGCAAGGGGTCTCTGAGATCTGGCGAAGATGACGAGTTTGAAGAAGCCGCGGCCAAGTACTTAGGCCCCAGCGGTTGGCATTCTAACGATGTTCGTGACCGCCTTTATACCAGCGGAGGCGACAGTGTCTCCATGCCCTCCAAGCTAGGCGAAATTCGTGGAAAAGTGCTGTTGCTGCAAGATTTCCCTACCACTACTTCTGGCCGCTTCGGAGTTCCTTGGAAATCCGATTCCATGGACGTACTAGAAGGGAATGTTGCCTTTCTCAATACTGGGTTGAATTTGAAGTGGTCTCATATCATGTCACACTTTAAAGCCTGCAACAAGCAAGCGGGAAACAAGCTTTTCATTACCCACACGTCCGTGAGTGTAGGCCACACTTCCATCAACGCCGCTGGTGGTAAGAAGGACAACCAGGACGGTATGAATGATCGCCTTGGAAAGTACTTGATTGCGGGTAAGACTTCCAAGACTGGCATTATCAGCATGGACTTTCCCGGAAAGGATCTTGTCAATCAGATCATCAAACTCAACGACTTCCAGTAGCTTCAAACGCCCCAATGAGTCAGCTTTGCTTTGTTCTTCGGAATGTTAAACTACAAAAATTACCAAGTTATGAAATAAAAATAAAAATCAACATGTCAGAACCACAAATAACGAATGCTCCGTATCATCCCATCACGCAAAAACACCTCACACCTCGTTGACTATGTATCTAGTGACATGGAATTAAACAAACGTCATGCATCCCCTCCCCACATTCGTTGTGTTGGAGATTCACGTGTGGGGTCACGTGATTTATATCATGCGCCCCATTTTACCTGGAACATTCTCCATCCTGCGTGTCCTTTATTCTTCTCTTCTAATTTATCCACAAAATAATACATAAGTCTCCCTTAACAGGTTAAGACGCCCTTTGTTTTCCACTGCTCGTGCCTCGTGGCAACACCCGCCCAACCAATGGTCCATTCCTCCAAATCCCGCAGTCCAGCAGCGTCGGCCAAGGACCACGCGGCTGGCAAAGCGGCTGAGCCAGAGACTTACTATAAGACTGACGAGACACGACATGAGCCTCCGAAGCTAATTAGCTTGAAGAAGTTTGCAGAACGCTTCGAGCAAAACATAATGATCGAGGAAGAAATTCTTGCTCATCATGAGGATATCCGTAGCACATTTGTGGCTACGTTTAAGAACGACGAATCTAAGTGGACGGCCAAGACTCGATTATCGTTGAGAAAACAACTGCTGCCGATCGCTAAACTCGCTTCTGACGATGAACGCTTTCGTGCTCCGAACAATGCCGCCAAGATCAAGGACTAGTGCTTCGGCCTAGGCTTGCTCATATCCGACACTGGTTGCGAGTATCTCTTCTCCAATGAAGCGATGGATTTTGTTGAGAACGGCAACTCCAACAGACACCATGACCAGTTGTCCAGCGCCTGGTTGGCTTTTATCCGTGAGCGAGTGTGGCCAAAGAACAAACTGTGCCCGAAAATGACTCGCCCGGACCGCCTTATGGATTTTCTAATCCGAGAAATGATACCTCGGACTAATACCATTGGTGTTGGCCGGGTATTCGGCGAAACCAGTCTGCTTGGCATGAAGCCCAAGACCCCGGCCAAGTATCGCGAAGCACTCCTTCTTGCCGGTGAAGCGGCCAGTCATTTTCGACAAGCCACCAGTAGTGACGAAGCGCTCTTGTGCGTTGCTTATCGCAATATCTTCTCCGATTTGTTCCCTGCCGGAAAGTTGCGTTCTCTCGACAACAACTTTGGGTTGAAAGACCCTGAAGGCTGGCGCGCAGCTATCGACATGGCTGTTAAAGAACTGGAGGGTCGTCAAACTACTACTCGCCAAAATGCTGCGAAGCTTTCGGCCTCGCGTCACAAGGAAAAGCCCGCGGAACGACCATGGGTATCGGATAAAAAGAATGAGAAAAAGCCGACGCCACCTCGGAATGTACCCGAGCTGCGTCCTCGTGAGAAACTGGCGGCACACATGATGTGGTCTTCCAAGCAATTCTCGGGCCTTGTTAGAAGCCTGACTTGATTTTGATTTGATTTTTTAACTTGTTGTTGTTGTTGTTTATTTTTACGCTGTGTGCCAGGGTTCACTGGTCGAATGGGCGTCACAGGCGGCTAGTCCACCTGTGAGAAGAGTATAACCATGAAAAGAGCAGGTCTACACCTGAACGAAGAGAAAAACAACTGGAACACGGAGGCTCGCAGCCTCCAGAGCGACCCTAAAGTCACCCCGATGGTCCCAGGAGCGCCTAGTTTATGAAGAGTATAAATAGAACACAACAACAACAACAAGCAATAAGGCACCTTGCCTGAGTGGTTAAAGGGTATGACTCGAATGAACTTGTCAACCTTCCCTCCTACAACCCTCGGGGTGGCACCTTTGAGTTCAAGATGTCGCCCCCTCGCCAAAAAAACGAACATTTCCCCCTCGTTGTGGGTTTGAACGAGCGCGCACATATCCCCAATGTTGCGTCTATTCTTTTTCGAGTTGTGAGGCCTTGAGCCCGTCTTTTTCCCCTCTCGTGGGTTGATCTTGTCGACGTTCGCCCCTTTTCTCACCACCGCTGCGATCGTCGGCCCCTCGAGCACTCTGCACTGCACCTCAGGGAGCCACACTCATACTCGATGGACTGCCTTTCTGGAAGGTTCAGGTAGTCCGCCCTGCGGCGCGGGAACCGTGTCGCTGTGCCTCATCCATCGCGCACGCTGCGGTTACGCCAACTTTTCTTTCTTTCGGTCTCACGATCACCAGACTTCTGGAGGCTCATCTGGCCTTGGTTTTTCGCTCTTTCGAGAGCCCCCAGGCCACGTCCGCTGATTGGCCCGTCGGCGAGAGTTTTTCTTGTTTTCCCGCCCTTTAGCCGACGAACGAATGTTGGTGGGGATGGTAGCTCCACAGCAGGGCTGCGCTGGTTCTGGGTCCACTTTTGGGGATGGTTTTGAGGAGGTCTGCTTTTGTTTTGTTTGCTTTGTTTTGTACAACAGCGTTTGGGCCAGGATCCCGGGTTATGTTTGGGGGCTGCACGCACGAGGGACAGTCTTCGTCGCTGGGCGGGTGGGGGACCTCCCGTCATTATACTTCGCAGAGCGCAGTTTCTATAGGCAGATTCGGGTTCTGCGTCTGATAGCTGTATGTACCCCCTAGTACCAGCAATGGTCTCCTGTCGTATGTCGAGAATACCTCGCGAGTAGACAGGTAAAATAAAGACATTCAATTCAATTCGAATGAACTTGTTCATCTCAGCTATCATATGACTTCGGTCGCGTAGGTTCGAATCCTGCAGTTGTCGCTTAACCTTTTGCACCGGAGACCAAGTAATCAATCAGGTTTTTTTTTTTTTCCCTTCTTTCGCAATATTCCGCGGCAAGTATCTTGTTAATGTAACGGGACTCTGTTCGGCGGCAAGCTGGGCACGCTCTGTATGCATGGTTTTAGATTTTGGTTTTCGCTGTTTGTTATGTATTTTCTGGCACTAGTAATAGTCCC